>WNWK01002839.1:0-7500 GCA_009830355.1 Cherax destructor
AGATGGGTATTACCCTGGGTCTAACATTGTATACTAGATGGGTATTATCCTGGGTCTAACATTGTATACTAGATGGGTATTATCCTGGGTCTAACATTGTATACTAGATGGGTATTACCCTGGGTCTAACATTGTATACTAGATGGGTATTACCCTGGGTCTAACATTGTATACTAGATGGGTATTACCCTGGGTCTAACATTGTATACTAGATGGGTATTACCCTGGGTCTAACATTGTATACTAGATGGGTATTACCCTGGGTCTAACATTGTATACTAGATGGGTATTACCCTGGGTCTAACATTGTATACTAGATGGGTATTACCCTGGGTCTAACATTGTATACTAGATGGGTATTACCCTGGGTCTAACATTGTATACTAGATGGGTATTACCCTGGGTCTAACATTGTATACTAGATGGGTATTATCCTGGGTCTAACATTGTATACTAGATGGGTATTACCCTAGGGTCTAACATTGTATACTAGATGGGTATTATCCTGGGTCTAACATTGTATACTAGATGGGTATTACCCTGGGTCTAACATTGTATACTAGATGGGTATTACCCTGGGTCTAACATTGTATACTAGATGGGTATTACCCTGGGTCTAACATTGTATACTAGATGGGTATTACCCTGGGTCTAACATTGTATACTAGATGGGTATTACCCTGGGTCTAACATTGTATACTAGATGGGTATTATCCTGGGTCTAACATTGTATACTAGATGGGTATTATCCTGGGTCTAACATTGTATACTAGATGGGTATTACCCTGGGTCTAACATTGTATACTAGATGGGTATTATCCTGGGTCTAACATTGTATACTAGATGGGTATTACCCTGGGTCTAACATTGTATACTAGATGGGTATTACCCTGGGTCTAACATTGTATACTAGATGGGTATTATCCTAGGTCTAACATACATTGTATACTAGATGGGTATTATCCTGGGTCTAACATACATTGTATACTAGATAGGTATTATCCTGGGTCCAACACACATTGCATACTAGATGGGTATTATCCTGGGTCTAACATACATTGTATACTAGATGGGTATTATCCTGGGTCTAACATACATTGTATACTAGATGGGTATTATCCTGGGTCTAACATACATTGTATACTAGATGGGTATTATCCTGGGTCTAACATACATTGTATACTAGATGGGTATTATCCTGGGTCTAACATACATTGTATACTAGATGGGTATTATCCTGGGTCTAACATTGTATACTAGATGGGTATTATCCTGGGTCTAACATACATTGTATACTAGATAGGTATTATCCTGGGTCCAACACACATTGCATACTAGATGGGTATTATCCTGGGTCTAACATACATTGTATACTAGATGGGTATTATCCTAGGTCTAACATACATTGTATACTAGATGGGTATTATCCTGGGTCTAAGATAAATCATAATAGTTATTTATCTGTGCCTACATTATCTCCCTGCTGTGTCTCCCTGAGGATGAGGAAGGAAGGAAGGAAAAGGGAGGGAGGGAGGGAGGGAGGGAGGGAGAGGAAGGGAGGAAGGAAGGAAAGGGAGGAAGGAAGGAAGGAGGGAGGAAGGAAGGAAGGAGGGAGGGAGGAAGGAGGGAGGAGAGGAAGGAGGGAGGGAGGAAGGAGAGGGAGGAAGGAAGGAAGGAGAGGAAGGAAGGAAGGAAGGAAGGGAGGAAGGGAGGAAGAGAGGAAGGAAGGAAGGAAGGAAGGAAGGGAGGAAGAGAGGAAGGAAGGAAGGGAGGAAGGAAGGAAGGGAGGAAGGAAGGGAGGGAGGAAGGAAGGAAGGAAGGAAGGAAGGAAAGGAAGGAAGGAAGGAAGGAAGGAAGGAAGGAAGGGAGAAAGAGAGGAAGGGAGGAAGGAAGAGAGGAAGGAAGGAAGAGAGGAAGGAAGGAAGGAAGGGAGGAAGGAAGGGAGGGAGGAAGGAAGGAAGGAAGGGAGGAAGGAAGGAAGGAAGGGAGGAAGGAAGGAAGGAAGGAAGGGAAGGAGGGTCAGGATGAAACTCACTTCTCCAAACTTTACATAATAACTTATTAAAAAAATAACTTCACAGCTTTCTCTCTCTAATTTTTATTTGACTTTGAGTCTCCCCCTCCCTCCTCTGTCTCTCTCTCTCTCTCCTCTCTCTATCTCCTCTCTCTCTCCTTCTCTCTCCCAACAATATCAGCTCCATTATATTATTCATCAGCAAGCGTTAAACCCATATGATCAACGCGATCATCTTCATTATTTATGTTCCAATTATGTCTTACCCTTCCCTGTGGGTTTACCGCTTCCCAGTAATAATAATAATAATAATAATAATGTTCTGGGAAATAATATTTCAGACTCATTTCACTAATTGAACAAAATGTTCAAAGAGGCGGATAACTTGAACACCTGTGTAATATACATGGTGATACATGAACACCTGTGTAATATACATGGTGTTACATGAACACCTGTGTAATATACATGGTGATACATGAACACCTGTGTAATATACATGGTGATACATGAACACCTGTGTAATATACATGGTGATACATGAACACCTGTGTAATATACATGGTGATACATGAACACCTGTGTAATATACATGGTGATACATGAACACCTGTGTAATATAAATGGTGATACATGTACACCTGTGTAATATACATGGTGATACATGTACACCTGTGTAATATACATGGTGATACATGTACACCTGTGTAATATACATGGTGATACATGAACACCTGTGTAATATACATGGTGATACATGTACAACTGTGTAATATACATGGTGATACATGAACACCTGTGTAATATACATGGTGATACATGAACACCTGTGTAATATACATGGTGTTACATGAACACCTGTGTAATATACATGGTGATACATGTACACCTGTGTAATATACATGGTGATACATGAACACCTGTGTAATATACATGGTGATACATGAACACCTGTGTAATATACATGGTGATACATGAACACCTGTGTAATATACATGGTGATACATGAACACCTGTGTAATATACATGGTGATACATGAACATTGTAATACACATGGTGATACATCAACACTGTAATATACATGGTGATACATGAACACCTGTGTAATATACATGGTGATAAATGAACACCTGTGTAATATACATGGTGATACATGAACACCTGTGTAATATACATGGTGATACATGAACACTGTGTAATATACATGGTGATACATGAACACTGTGTAATATACATGGTGATACATGAACACTGTGTAATATACATGGTGATACATGAACACTGTGTAATATACATGGTGATACATCAACACTGTGTAATATACATGGTGATACATCAACACTGTGTAATATACATGGTGATACATGAACACTGTGTAATATACATGGTGATACATGAACACTGTGTAATATACATGGTGATACATGAACACTGTGTAATATACATGGTGATACATGAACACTGTGTAATATACATGGTGATACATGAACACTGTGTAATATACATGGTGATACATGAACACTGTGTAATATACATGGTGATACATGAACACTGTGTAATATACATGGTGATACATGAACACTGTGTAATATACATGGTGATACATGAACACTGTGTAATATACATGGTGATACATGAACACTGTGTAATATACATGGTGATACATCAACACTGTGTAATATACATGGTGATACATCAACACTGTGTAATATACATGGTGATACATCAACACTGGTGTAATATACATGGTGATACATCAACACTGTGTAATATACATGGTGATACATCAACACTGTGTAATATACATGGTGATACATGAACACTGTGTAATATACATGGTGATACATGAACACTGTGTAATATACATGGTGATACATGAACACTGGTGTAATATACATGGTGATACATCAACACTGGTGTAATATACATGGTGATACAATCAACACTGGTGTAATATACATGGTGATACAATCAACACTTGTGTAATATACATGGTGATACATGAACACTGGTGTAATATACATGGTGATACATCAACACTGGTGTAATATACATGGTGATACATGAACACTGGTGTAATATACATGGTGATACAATCAACACTTGTGTAATATACATGGTGATACATCAACACTGGTGTAATATACATGGTGATACAATCAACACTGTGTAATATACATGGTGATACAATCAACACTGTGTAATATACATGGTGATACAATCAACACTGGTGTAATATACATGGTGATACAATCAACACTTGTGTAATATACATGGTGATACAATCAACACTGGTGTAATATACATGGTGATACAATCAACACTAGTGTAATATACATGGTGATACAATCAACACTGGTGTAATATACATGGTGATACATCAACACTGGTGTAATATACATGGTGATACAATCAACACTAGTGTAATATACATGGTGATACATCAACACTGGTGTAATATACATGGTGATACAATCAACACTGGTGTAATATACATGGTGATACAATCAACACTGGTGTAATATACATGGTGATACAATCAACACTGGTGTAATATACATGGTGATACAATCAACACTAGTGTAATATACATGGTGATACAATCAACACTGGTGTAATATACATGGTGATACAATCAACACTAGTGTAATATACATGGTGATACAATCAACACTAGTGTAATATACATGGTGATACAATCAACACTAGTGTAATATACATGGTGATACAATCAACACTGGTGTAATATACATGGTGATACATTACCACTGGTGTAATATACATGGTGATACATCAACACTGGTGTAATATACATGGTGATACATGAACACTGGTGTAATATACATGGTGATACAATCAACACTGGTGTAATATACATGGTGATACATCAACAGGGGGGTGAAGAGGGGGAAGTGGGGTGGGGAGTATCTCATTCCTTGTTCCACTAGCTGAGAACACACACACATACATACACTGTGTATGTTTGTGTATGTTTGTGTGTGTGTGAATCAGTTGTGTGTGAAGGATCAGTTTTTGTGTGACTGTATCATTGGTAACTGTCTTAGTCACCTCTCTTGTTATCTTACACTCATGTGATGGTAGTGCTGGTTGATGTTGGTAGTGCTGGTTGATGCTGGTGGTGATGGTAGTGCTGGTTGATGCTGGTGGTGATGGTGGTGCTGGTTGATGCTGGTGGTGATGGTGGTGCTGGTTGATGCTGGTGGTGATGGTGGTGCTGGTTGATGCTGGTGGTGATGGTAGTGCTGGTTGATGTTGGTAGTGCTGGTTGATGCTGGTGGTGATGGTAGTGCTGGTTGATGCTGGTGGTGATGGTAGTGCTGGTTGATGTTGGTGGTGATGGTAGTGCTGGTTGATGCTGGTGGTGATGGTAGGCTGGTTGATGCTGGTGGTGATGGTAGTGCTGGTTGATGCTGGTGGTGATGGTGGCTGTTGGCTGGTGATGGTAGTGCTGGTGATGTGGTGTGTGGTGTGTGGTGATGCTGGTGGTGATGGTGTGCTGGTTGATGTTGGTGGTGATGGTAGTGCTGGTTGATGCTGGTGGTGATGGTAGTGTGGTTGATGCTGGGTGTGGTGTGGGTGCTGGTGTGTGGGTATGGTAGTGCTGGTTGATGTGGTGGTGATGGTGCTGGTTGATGCTGGTGGTGGGTGGTGCTGGTTGAGCTGGTGGTGATGGTGGTGCTGGTTGATGCTGGTGGTGATGGTGCTGGTGTGTGGTGTGTGGGGTGCTGGTTGATGCTGGTGGTGATGGTGTGCTGGTTGATGTGGTGGTGATGGTGGTGTGGTTGAGCTGGTGGTGATGGTGTGCTGGTTGATGTGGTGGTGATGGTGTGCTGGTTGATGCTGGTGGGATGGTGTGCTTTGATGCTGGTGGTGATGGTGGCTGGTGATGCTGGTGTGTGGTGGGCTGGTGATGCTGGTGGTGATGGTGGTGCTGGTGAGCTGGTGGTGTGGTGTGCTGGTTGATGCTGGTGGTGATGGTGTGCTGGTGATGTGGTGGTGATGGTGTGCTGGTTGAGCTGGTGGTGATGGTGGTGCTGGTTGATGCTGGTTGATGGTGGTGCTGGTTGATGCTGGTGGTGATGGGTGCTGTGAGCTGGGTGTGGTGCTGGTTGATGCTGGTGTGATGGTAGTGCTGGTTGATGCTGGTGGTGATGGTGCTGGTTGATGTGGTGGTGATGGTGTGCTGGTGATGTGGTGGTGATGGTGTGGTGATGCTGGTGGTGTGGTGGCTGGTTGAGCTGGTGGTGATGGTGTGCTGGTTGAGCTGGGGTGATGGTGTGCTGGTGTGTGGTGTGTGGTGGTGCTGGTTGAGCTGGGTGATGGTGGTGCTGGTTGATGCTGGTGTGATGGTGTGCGGTTGATGCTGGTGGTGATGGTAGTCTGGTTGATGCTGGTGGTGATGGGTGCTGGTTGATGTGGAGTGTGGTGGTGCTGGTTGAGCTGGGGTGATGGTGGCTGGTGATGCTGGTGTGTGGTGGTGCTGGTTGAGCTGGTGGTGATGGTAGTGCTGGTTGAGCTGGTGGTGATGGTGTGCTGGTTGATGTGTGTGTGTGGTGGTTGAGCTGGTGGTGATGGGCTGGTGATGCTGGTGGTGATGGTGGTGGTTGATGCTGGTGGTGATGGTGTGCTGGTTGACTGGTGGTGATGGTAGTGCTGGTTGATGCTGGTGTGGTGCTGGTGACTGGTGTGTGGTGGTCGGTGACTGGTGATGGTGTGGTTGATGCTGGTGGTATGGTAGTGCTGGTTGATGCTGGTGGTGATGGTAGTGCTGGTTGATGGTGGTGATGTGTGTGGTGATGCGGTGGTGATGGTAGTGCTGGTTGAGCTGGTGTGATGGTAGTGCTGGTTGAGTTGGTAGTGCTGGTTGATCTGTGTGATGGTATCTGTGGTGTAGTGCTGGTGAGCGGTGGGATGTAGTGCGGTGATGGTTGGTAGTGCTGGTGATTGGTGTGGTCTGGTGGTGATGGTGGTGCTGGTGAGCTGGTGGTGATGGTGTGCTGGTTGATGCTGGTGGTGATGGTGGTGCTGGTTGATGCTGGTGGTGAGGTGGCTGGTTGATGCTGGTGGTGATGGTAGTGCTGGTTGATGCTGGTGGTGATGGTAGTGCTGGTTGATGCTGGTGCTGGTGAACTGTGATGGTGCTGGTTGATGCTGGTGGTGATGGTAGTGCTGGTTGATGCTGGTGGAGATGGTAGTGCTGGTTGATGCTGGTGGTGATGGTAGTGCTGGTTGATGCTGGTGGTGATGGTGGTGCTGGTTGATGCTGGTGGTGATGGTAGTGCTGGTTGATGCTGGTGGTGATGGTAGTGCTGGTTGATGCTGGTGGTGATGGTAGTGCTGGTTGATGCTGGTGGTGATGGTAGTGCTGGTTGATGCTGGTGGTGATGGTGGTGCTGGTTGATGCTGGTGGTGATGGTGTGCTGGTTGATGCTGGTGGTGATGGTAGGCTGGTTGATGCTGGTGG
>WNWK01002839.1:12500-15000 GCA_009830355.1 Cherax destructor
GTATGGGAGGTGTGGTGGTAACACAGTGTTGTAACACAGTGTTCTTGTTACAGGTGATAGACTACGAGAGTATGGGAGGTGTGGTGGTAACACAGTGTTGTAACACAGTGTTCTTGTTACAGGTGATAGACTACGAGAGTATGGGAGGTGTGGTGGTGGTAACACAGTGTTGTAACACAGTGTTATTGTTACAGGTGATAGACTACGAGAGTATGGGAGGTGTGGTGGTGGTAACACAGTGTTGTAACACAGTGTTCTTGTTACAGGTGATAGACTACGAGAGTATGGGAGGTGTGGTGGTGGTAACACAGTGTTGTAACACAGTGTTCTTGTTACAGGTGATAGACTACGAGAGTATGGGAGGTGTGGTGGTGGTAACACAGTGTTGTAACACAGTTTTCTTGTTACAGGTGATAGACTACGAGAGTATGGGAGGTGTGGTGGTGGTAACACAGTGTTGTAACACAGTGTTCTTGTTACAGGTGATAGACTACGAGAGTATGGGAGGTGTGGTGGTGGTAACACAGTCTGGTCACAACACTGTCAGTCACCTGCTGGTTAAGTCTGCTGAGTCAGCAGACTCTGGCAAGTACACGTGCAGACCTTCCAGTGGAGAAGATGCTTCTGTTATACTTCATGTACTTAATGGTAAGTACTCTTAACACCATTAATGGTAAGTACTCTTAACACCATTAATGGTAAGTACTCTTAACACCATTAATGGTAAGTACTCTTAACACCATTAATGGTGAGTACTCTTAACACCATTAATGGTGAGTACTGTCGTTAACACCATTAATGGTGAGTACTCTTGTTAATACCCTTAATGTTCAGTACTCTTGTTAACGTAATAGTAAGTACTCTTGTTAACGTAATAGTAAGTACTCTTGTTAACGTAATAGTAAGTACTCTTGTTAACGTAATAGTAAGTACTCTTGTTAACGTAATAGTAAGTACTCTTGTTAACGTAATAATAAGTACTCTTGTTAACGTAATAGTAAGTACTCTTGTTAACGTAATAGTAAGTACTCTTGTTAACGTAATAGTAAGTACTCTTGTTAACGTAATAGTAAGTACTCTTGTTAACGTAATAGTAAGTACTCTTAACATATAGTCAGTACTCTTGTTAACACTCTTGCGAGTCACTGACATGGACCTCCCTGGATTTCCTGCTCTTTTTCTGCAACACTGCAAGCTGTGTTGATTGCAACACTGCAAGCTGTGTTGATTGCAACACTGCAAGCTATGTTGATTGCAACACTGCAAGGTGTGTTGATTGCAACACTGCAAGCTGTGTTGATTGCAACACTGCAAGGTGTTGATTGCAACACTGCAAGGTGTGTTGATTGCAACACTGCGAGGTGTGTTGATTGCAACACTGCAAGCTGTGTTGATTGCAACACTGCAAGCTGTGTTGATTGCAACACTGCAAGGTGTGTTGATTGCAACACTGCAAGGTGTGTTGATTGCAACACTGCAAGCTGTGTTGATTGCAACACTGCAAGCTGTGTTGATTGCAACATGAAAGGCCTAGAGCTATCATTCAGCTCCCCCTGTGTTTTTTATATATTAATGGTAAGTTGAGTGTTATTAACAAGAGTGATGTAATATTACACGTGATGTTAACTAATGTTAAATATATTACAATAATTAATTATTATACAACACTTATGAAATGTGTTAATAATTACTGAGTGATTGATAATAATCTGGAGGTGTGTGTTAATTATTGACATTAGTTGTTTGTTTTTTGGTTGCAGGGGTCGATTCACAGCTCCTGGTTCTGCTTCATTGGTCGTTACTAGATCTACTATGCCTGCTCCATGAGCCTTATCATACCTCTTCTTAAAGCTATGTATGGATCCTGCCTCCACTACATCACTCCCCAGATTGTTCCACTTCCTGACAACTTTATGACTTTGTGTGGGGTCATGCGTTACACCGGGCTCAACACTGGTGCTGTAGACTCCAGACGTTTGTAAAATATTTCATAGAATCTTCTCTAAAAAAAAAAAATATTGCTAAGCTTGAGAAGGCTCTTCAATCCCATGTATCTCAGTCTAGTCAGTCTGGAACCAATCTCCCATTCTTCAGAACGCTTTCATCCCCACCCCTTCCCCTCCTGCTGCCCCCTACCTCCCCCTCCACCTCCCACGTGTCTCACTTGGCCAACTTTCTCCAATTCTTCTCTCACACTTCAATATATCTTAGTAGTCAAGCGACACCTTGAAACCTTACCCTTGTGTGTGTGTGTGTGTGTGTGTGTGTGTGTGTGTGTGTGTGTGTGTGTGTGTGTGTGTGTGTGTGTGTGTGTGTGTGTGTTACACAGAATGAGGTAGCTGCTGCTACCTCATTCTGCACCATAGGGTGTGGGAAGGTTGCACTCTTGCCTGGGGTCAGACTTGTGGTGGGAAGGTTGCACTCTTGCCTGGGGTCAGACTTGTGGTGGGAAGGTTGCACTCTTGCCTGGGGTCAGACTTGTGGTGGGAAGGTTGCACTC
>WNWK01002839.1:17500-35000 GCA_009830355.1 Cherax destructor
GACTACCACTCAACATGTGTATGAGGGCCATAATACACTAACCCTCATACTGTGGGTTTCCAGCAGAATGACCCAACAAGATCAAGTTTGCTTCAGTTATTCCTTATTATTGATGCTGTGCAATACTGATAGTTGATAAATAAGACACATATGCAACACCTGGGTATCTTTATTAACTAAATGTATCGCTTGTACAACACTTGGTCTGGCGGATACAGGTGAATGCAACACTGGTGGTGGTGTTGATGTGATCAATCCGTGGACAGTCCCTCAAGCACAGGCACAGCTACACCTGTATCCGTCTGAAGGAGCCTTGTGTGGCCCGGTGCCACGGGCCAGCAACCGACACACAGCTCTTGAGAAGCCACACAAGACATTATTCTACCCCTCCCCCACAATGACAATCTTCAAATCCGTGGTGATGGAGGCAGGAAGAGAAGATATCGTGGTGCGTGAGTGTTCTCCAGAGTGTGCTGATGCTGATCCCTACCACAGGGAATATCCCTGACGAGACACTTCCATCTCTTTACTCACATTACGTGATCATGATGCAAGGATGTCATGCACACACCATCCCAACATTGCTTACACACTACAACTTTACTGACACAATAAAAAACATTACATATATGTCTTGCCGAATAGGTAAAATTGGTCAGTTAGCAAGAACTCGTTTAAAATTAAGTCCTTTCTAAAATTTTATCTTATACGTTTAAAGATATATTTTTTTTCATTTATGTTAATGTAAAAATTAATAATTTTGTACCAAAAGAACCTTGGGAAACTTACCTAACTTTATTATAACAAGCGCAATTTATTTTAGCCTAATCCAACTAAATATATTTTAGATAAGTTTACAATAATTTAATAAACACAATGAAATATATTTTTTTTTTCGTTAGGTTCAGAATGATTTTTGCGAAATTATTGCATACGCAAATTTTCGCTTGCCTTATTCGGCAAGAAGAGCGTTGCTATTTAAGCCAAAATAGCAACTTTTACCTATTCGGCACGACATATATATATAAAACTTGTGGTGGTAGTAGTGGTAATGATAGTAGAAATGGCAGTAGTAGTAATAGTGGTAGTAGTACTACTAATAGTACTACTAGTAATTATAGTAATGGTCCTCTTCCATTTATACTGTTGATCCCTGGAGTAGACGAGTAGATAGTCTATCTCTCCAGGAGGTAATGAAGTAGACAATCTATCTCGCCATCCCACTTTTTCTTCCTTCCTTGTAAATCTATTTTGATAATCTCTTGTAACAGACGTGAGGTGAATTAGTGGTGTGGTGGTTGTTATAGTGGTGGTTGATGGTGGTTATAATAGTGGTTGGTTATAGTGATGGTTGATGGTGGTTATAATGGTGATAGTGGTTGGTAGTGATGGTCACACTACACCTAGTAACACTCACTACACCTAGTAACACTCACTACACCTAGTAACACTCACTACACCTAGTAACACTCACTACACAAGTCAATAACACTCACCACAGCAGCCAGTAACACACACCAACCACAGCAGCCAGTAACACACACCACAGCAGCCAGTAACACTCAGCACAGCAGCCAGTAACACTCAGCACAGCAGCCAGTAACACTCAGCACAGCAGCCAGTAACACTCAGCACAGCAGCCAGTAACACTCAGCACAGCAGCCAGTAACACTCAGCACAGCAGCCAGTAACACTCAGCACAGCAGCCAGTAACACTCAGCACAGCAGCCAGTAACACTCAGCACAGCAGCCAGTAACACTCAGCACAGCAGCCAGTAACACTCAGCACAGCAGCCAGTAACACTCACCACAGCAGCCAGTAACACTCAGCACAGCAGCCAGTAACACTCAGCACAGCAGCCAGTAACACTCACCACAGCAGCCAGTAACACACACCACAGCAGCCAGTAACACTCACCACAGCAGCCAGTAACACTCAGCACAGCAGCCAGTAACACTCAGCACAGCAGCCAGGAACACTCAGCACAGCAGCCAGGAACACTTTATAAACTCGCTGGTAATCTTATATGATATTTTCTGTGCTGTGTGAGTCCTCGTTATCTCCTGCGTTAGTTAACATTAATTATATCTGGCACTTTATCACCTGGAGGCCACTGGGGCTGTGCTGCTTCTATCTACCACACCTATACCCTCCCTCCCCACAAATTGGTTTTATCTGCCGTCCGTGGCCAGAAATTTGACCTTACCTGCCGTCCGTGGCCAGAAATTCGACGTTACTTGCCGTCCGTGGCCAGAAATTTGTCCTTGCCTAGCGTCCGTAGATAGGAATTCTTCTTTGTATGCTATGCATAAACATTCGTCTCTGTCGTCCGTGAAGAGAGATTCGCCCTTCCATGCCGTCCGTGGCATTAAGTGGGTCCTCACCTGCCGTCCTTGATGACAACACACCTGGCTTTACGGACGGTGTTCCTGCCTACGGAAATTGCCTTCACTTTCCCGTTACCGGGGCAGGTTGGGCGTCTGAATCTTTGTGCTTCTCTCTCTCTCTCTCTCTCTCTCTCTCTCTCTCTCTCTCTCTCTCTCTCTCTCTCTCTCACAAATCTTGTCAAGACTGATGTACTTACATCGACTCCAGTCTGAGGGACTGATTACCTCAAACTCCTCATCGTCCGCCTGTCTCTGCACTAGACTGAAGAAGCCAGAGTAAAGATACCCGTATATTGCACAAGTGCCTCATTTATCATGTTATCAGTTTAATAAAGCACTTATTCACATATCTTACAAGCAAATTTAGGAAATTTCCTTAATATATTTCGTATCTTCATTAATATCTTGTCATAGAGATGAAACGTTTCGCCCACACAATAGGTTCTTCAGGTACAAAGGCAACAGTAGTAATGAAATAAAGATGTAATCACTACCTCATCCTTGGAGAGACAGTATTTGAGGTGGTCAGTCCGTCAGCCTGGAGAAGAGTTCAGCTCTATGGTGTGTGGTGAGTCCCTCAGCCTGGAGAAGAGTTCAGCTCTATGGTGTGTGGTGAGTCCGTCAGCCTGGAGAAGAGTTCAGCTCTATGGTGTGTGGTGAGTCCGTCAGCCTGGAGAAGAGTTCAGCTCCATGGTCTGTGGTGAGTCCCTCAGCCTGGAGAAGAGTTCAGCTCCATGGTCTGTGGTGAGTCCCTCAGCCTGGAGAAGAGTTCAGCTCCATGGTCTGTGGTGAGTCCCTCAGCCTGGAGAAGAGTTCAGCTCCATGGTCTGTGGTGAGTCCCTCAGCCTGGAGAAGAGTTCAGCTCCATGGTCTGTGGTGAGTCCCTCAGCCTGGAGAAGAGTTCAGCTCCATGGTCTGTGGTGAGTCCCTCAGCCTGGAGAAGAGTTCAGCTCCATGGTCTGTGGTGAGTCCCTCAGCCTGGAGAAGAGTTCAGCTCCATGGTCTGTGGTGAGTCCCTCAGCCTGGAGAAGAGTTCAGCTCCATGGTCTGTGGTGAGTCCCTCAGCCTGGAGAAGAGTTCAGCTCCATGGTCTGTGGTGAGTCCCTCAGCCTGGAGAAGAGTTCAGCTCCATGGTCTGTGGTGAGTCCCTCCCGAGCCTGGAGCATAGAAAGTTCAGCTCCATGGTCTGTGGTGAGTCCCTCAGCCTGGAGAAGAGTTCAGCTCCATGGTCTGTGGTGAGTCCCTCAGCCTGGAGAAAAGTTCAACTCCATGGTCTGTGGTATTAACCAAACCCAGCCACCACATTTACAAAGTCACAGTGTGACTTTGTAAATGGTCCAAATGGGACCGAAACGTCGTGGCTCCTCTGTCCTATGTGCGGGTTATCTGTGTATTGTTCCATCTCTTTTTAAAGCTAGCCAGGGTGTTAGCCTCTGTTACCCTACTCGGTAGATTGTTCCACGACTCCACAACTTTGTTTTGACATCTCAGATCACATCAGATGGCAGCAGAATCAATGCTCTGAGATCACACACACACACACACACACACACAACAGCGGCAGACCCAAGTGCTCTTAGGGGGCCACAGATGACAGGAAACTTGTGTACAGATGTTTCTTGTGTCAGGTTCCTCAGTTTGACCCCCAACTATGCAGATGCAGGAAAGGTCTTTGAAGTCTGCTAGTGCGTATGTGTACTCACCTAATTGTGGTTGCAGGGGTCGATCTATGGCTCCTGGCCCCGCCTCTTCACTGGTCACTACTAGGTCCACTCTGTCCCTGCTCCAAGAGCCTTATCGTACCATTTCTTAAAGCTATGTATGGTTCCTGTCTCCACTACTTCACTCTCCAGATTGTTCCACTTCCTGTGTGTGTGTAACACTAGAGACGCAGCAGCTGCTGATAAAACCTGTCTCTTTATGAATTCTTGATGTGTGGCCGAAGGTTGCAGTGTACCTGATGTATGCTGATTATATTCATGAGTGCAAGCCAGACAAAGTGATTTCTACCCCACCCCATCCCATTCTCCCTCTCCCTCCCTCTCTCTCTCTCTCTCTCTCTCTCTCTCTCTCTCTCTCTCTCTCTCTCTCTCTCTCTCTCTCTCTCTCTCTTCTCTCTCCCTCCCTGCATGCTGTTACTTATCAAATAGGTTCGTATTCACCCATAAATTCATTGTCTCCCTCTTTTCCCCTCCCTGTATGTTATCAAATACTGCTCTTGCCAGAGTATAAACACGCCACACGCCGCACTCACAGGAGCTGAGCCTCAACCCCTACACACACACACAAACACTTCACTTACAAAGACTTAAATCATCTTGTTTATAAACGATGCGGTGTGTGGAACCTTGCGTATTTTTCAGTATGTGTGTGTGTGTGTGTGTGTGTTGAAGGAAGGCAGGCAGGCACAAGTGCCTCTTGCTGCCTACTCTATATGTTGGTGGGGTCGGCACTGACGCGGAACACCTCACACCATTTTATTTTCAGCTAGGGTGTTGTGGTCATTGTGGTGGTTGGTTGTTGTGGTGGAGTGGTTAGGGCACTGAGTGGCCAGTCCTCTAGTTCTCAGATCAGACTTCCTGAGAGAGACAGAGAGACAGAGAGAGAGAGAGAGAGAGAGAGAGAGACAGAGTTGAACAAATGCAGATTTTACCTTCGAAGTGGCTAGTTAATAGTGCACCATATATCCATCCTGTGAATGGTAATACAGGAGCGTATGGATATACAAAAATACAAAAGGCCTAGAAACTAGACCTGAAAGGGGTTAACAGGAGTACATGTTGATTATATATATAATATGTCGTGCCTAATAGGTAAAACTGGTCAGTTAGCAAGAACTCGTTTAAAATTAAGTCTTTTCTAAAATTTTCTCTTATACGTTTAAAGATATTTTCATTTATGTAAAAATTAATAATTTTGTACCAAAAAAAATAGAAAACTTAACCTTATTATAACAAACGCAATTTAATTTAGCATAATCCAACTATAATTTAATAATAAACAAACACAGTGAAATATATTTTCGTTAGATTCAGAATGATTTTTGCGAAATTACTGCATACACAAATTTTAGCTTGCCTTATTCGGCAAGAAGAGCATTGCTATTTAAGCCAAAATCGCAAGTTTTACCAATTCGGCACGACATATATACATGCAGAACAACCATATTATGTGATAAATCACGAAAGCGTTTGGAAGTTCAATATTTTTCCACAGTGGTTACCCCCTGTGGTTTAGCGCTTCTATTTGATTATAATAATAATAATAATTCCACAGTGGTTCTGCATATTGTTATTTCACCTGTCCCTGCATATTGTGGGTCTTCAGATTACAGGGGACAGATTACCTCATCTTCCACTATTTGTTGCATATATTTCTGTTATGTCCACGTATTGCACTGATAAAGCCAGTGGATGCTGAAAGGTCTACAAGATACCCAGATGTTTCACACGTGTCTAATCCATCATGTCGACTCATATTAACTATAGTTTGTGTTCAACAGGGGAGCACCCGGCAGCGATGCAGACCAACACCAGTGCCAGGAGCCTGGCATCACTGGCCAGTGCCGTGGTGGTGGCAGTGACCGTGGCACTCAGTGCTGTGATTCTACTCTGCCGCTGCTAAAACGACCCCTTCGTCTGCTACATCTGCTTCTCTTCTACGCACTCCTCCTGTTACGTTAACACGACAACTTTTTTATATATACAAGAATAATTCTGTCGTTCCCTGAGACATGAAAGTTGTGCTGAGAGCAAACTCATATTGTTTCTACTTTATTATCATGGCTGAAAACTCTAGCCTCTCTTTTTCATGGAAAAAAAGTCGTTTTTTCCACTCCTATTCCAGAGAGAAACGTGAATTCTCCTGTGCTAGAGTTATATATAATAAACCTGGGTTCTCTTGACCCTAAAGTTCTCTCAAACCAGAGAGAAAACACTGGGTTCTCTCGTTCTCAGTAAGTTTTCGCGTCTCCTAGACACATCAATGTTAAATTTTATTATTCCCGGGAGACTAATGGAGAAATTGACTCTGAATTCCTCTAACGATGAGATTGTTAATCACTTCCATTAAAATACAACAGTCAACAGGTTGACGAGCAAGACACACGGGCGAAACTGAGCTTCGTTAGTGGCGAAACGTCCCGGCCGGAGGCTTCACCGGTCGAGTACAAGAATGAATTGCAGACCTCCAGCGCGATAAAGTAATCTTGTTGAAGATTAAGACACATGTGCAACAGTTGGGTATCTTTATGGATGAAACGTTTCGCCCACACAGTAGGCTTCTTCAGTCGAGTACAGAGGCAGCAGTGGTAATGAAATAAAGATGTAATGAGTCCGTCAGCCTTGGAGAAAAAGTATTTGAGGTGGTCAGTCCCTGAGCTTGGAGAACACAGCTCCATGGAGCTGAACTCTTCTCCAGGCTGAGGGACTGATTACATAATCTTTACTTCATTACCACTGCTCCCTCTGTATTTGACTGAAGAAGCCTACTGTGTAGGCGAAACGTTTCAACAACAGACACCCCAACATGTGTCTTACTCTTCAATCTTCAACAGAGGAGTCTTGTGTTGACCGTGTGCACCTCTCCTCAGCCTGTCAGTACTGTCTACCATTAACTAAAACAGCCTGTCCTGAGATAGTGGGACTGTCTTCCTGCTGTCCTGAGATAGTGGGACTGTCTTCCTGCTGTCCTGAGATAGTGGGACTGTCTTCCTGCTGTCCTGAGATAGTGGGACTGTCTTCCTGCTGTCCTGAGATAGTGGGACTGTCTTCCTGCTGTCCTGAGATAGTGGGACTGTCTTCCTGCTGTCCTGAGATAGTGGGACTGTCTTCCTGCTGTCCTCAGATGGTGGGACTGTCTTCCTGCTGTCCTGAGATAGTGGGACTGTCTTCCTGCTGTCCTGAGATGGTTGGACTGTCTTCCTGCTGTCCTGAGATAGTGGGACTGTCTTCCTGCTGTCCTGAGATAGTGGGACTGTCTTCCTGCTGTCCTGAGATAGTGGGACTGTCTTCCTGCTGTCCTGAGATAGTGGGACTGTCTTCCTGCTGTCCTGAGATGGTGGGTCTGTCTTCCTGCTGTCCTGAGATAGTGGGACTGTCTTCCTGCTGTCCTGAGATAGTGGGACTGTCTTCCTACTGTCCTGAGATAGTGGGACTGTCTTCCTGCTGTCCTGAGATAGTGGGACTGTCTTCCTGCTGTCCTGAGATAGTGGGACTGTCTTCCTGCTGTCCTGAGATAGTGGGACTGTCTTCCTGCTGTCCTGAGATAGTGGGACTGTCTTCCTGCTGTCCTGAGATAGTGGGACTGTCTTCCTGCTGTCCTGAGATGGTGGGACTGTCTTCCTGCTGTCCTGAGATAGTGGGACTGTCTTCCTGCTGTCCTGAGATGGTGGGACTGTCTTCCTGCTGTCCTGAGATAGTGGGACTGTCTTCCTGCTGTCCTGAGATAGTGGGACTGTCTTCCTGCTGTCCTGAGATAGTGGGACTGTCTTCCTGCTGTCCTGAGATAGTGGGACTGTCTTCCTGCTGTCCTGAGATAGTGGGACTGTCTTCCTGCTGTCCTGAGATAGTGGGACTGTCTTCCTGCTGTCCTGAGATAGTGGGACTGTCTTCCTGCTGTCCTGAGATAGTGGGACTGTCTTCCTGCTGTCCTGAGATAGTGGGACTGTCTTCCTGCTGTCCTGAGATAGTGGGACTGTCTTCCTGCTGTCCTGAGATAGTGGGACTGTCTTCCTGCTGTCCTGAGATGGTGGGACTGTCTTCCTGCTGTCCTGAGATAGTGGGACTGTCTTCCTGCTGTCCTGAGATAGTGGGACTGTATTCCTGCTGTCCTGAGATAGTGGGACTGTCTTCCTGCTGTCCTGAGATAGTGGGACTGTCTTCCAGCTGTCCTGAGATGGTGGGACTGTCTTCCTGCTGTCCTGAGATGGTGGGACTGTCTTCCTGCTGTCCTGAGATGGTGGGACTGTCTTCCTGCTGTCCTGAGATGGTGGGACTGTCTTCCTGCTGTCCTGAGATAGTGGGACTGTCTTCCTGCTGTCCTGAGATAGTGGGACTGTCTTCCTGCTGTCCTGAGATAGTGGGACTGTCTTCCTGCTGTCCTCAGATGGTGGGACTGTCTTCCTGCTGTCCTCAGATGGTGGGACTGTCTTCCTGCTGTCCTGAGATAGTGGGACTGTCTTCCTGCTGTCCTCAGATGGTGGGACTGTCTTCCTGCTGTCCTGAGATAGTGGGACTGTCTTCCTGCTGTCCTGAGATAGTGGGACTGTCTTCCTGCTGTCCTGAGATAGTGGGACTGTCTTCCTGCTGTCCTGAGATAGTGGGACTGTCTTCCTGCTGTCCTGAGATAGTGGGACTGTCTTCCTGCTGTCCTCAGATGGTGGGACTGTCTTCCTGCTGTCCTCAGATGGTGGGACTGTCTTCCTGCTGTCCTCAGATGGTGGGACTGTCTTACTGCTGTCCTCAGATGGTGGGACTGTCTTCCTGCTGTCCTAGATGTGGGACTGTCTTCCTGCTGTCCTGAGATAGTGGGACTGTCTTCCTGCTGTCCTCAGTAGTGACTGTCTTCCCGTGTCCTCAGACATTAGACTTCTTCCTGCGTCCAGAAGGGCTTATTTTGTGTCGAATGTGGATTGTTTCCTGCTGTCCTGGAGATGGTGGGACGCCGTGTCCTAATGGGTGGGACTGTTTCCTGCTGTCCTCAGATGTGGAGGATGTCTTCCTGTGTCGAGTGTGGACTGTCTTCCTGCTGTCTGAGATAAGACTTCTTCTGCTGTCCTGAGATAAGTGGACTGCCCTGCTGTCCCAGATGTGGGACTCGTCTTCCTGCTGTCCTAGATGGTGGACTGTCTTCTGCTGTCCTGAATAGTGGACTGTCTTCCTGCTGTCCTGAATGTGGGACTGTCTTCCTGCTGTCCTGAGATAGTGGGACTGCTTCCTGCTGTCCTCAGATGGTGGACTGTCTTCCTGCTGTCCTGGGGGGGGGGGGGGGGGGGGGGGGGGGGGGGGGGGTTTTTTTTTTTTTTTTTTTTTTTTTTTTTTTTTTTTTTTTCCTGAGATAGTGGGACTGTCTTCCTGCTGTCCTGAGATAGTGGGACTGTCTTCCTGCTGTCCTGAGATAGTGGGACTGTCTTCCTGCTGTCCTGAGATAGTGGGACTGTCTTCCTGCTGTCCTGAGATAGTGGACTGTCTTCCTGCTGTCCTGAGATAGTGGGACTGTCTTCCTGCTGTCCTAGATAGTGGGACTGTCTTCCTGCTGTCCTAGATAGTGGGACTGTCTTCCTGCTGTCCTGAGATAGTGGGACTGTCTTCCTGCTGTCCTGAGATAGTGGGACTGTCTTCCTGCTGTCCTGAGATAGTGGGACTGTCTTCCTGCTGTCCTGAGATGGTGGGACTGTCTTCCTGCTGTCCTGAGATAGTGGGACTGTCTTCCTGCTGTCCTGAGATAGTGGGACTGTCTTCCTGCTGTCCTGAGATGGTGGGACTGTCTTCCTGCTGTCCTGAGATAGTGGGACTGTCTTCCTGCTGTCCTGAGATGGTGGGACTGTCTTCCTGCTGTCCTGAGATAGTGGGACTGTCTTCCTGCTGTCCTGAGATAGTGGGACTGTCTTCCTGCTGTCCTGAGATAGTGGGACTGTCTTCCTGCTGTCCTCAGATGGTGGGACTGTCTTCCTGCTGTCCTGAGATAGGGGGGACTGTCTTCCTGCTGTCCTGAGATAGTGGGACTGTCTTCCTGCTGTCCTGAGATAGTGGGACTGTCTTCCTGCTGTCCTGAGATAGTGGGACTGTCTTCCTGCTGTCCTGAGATAGTGGACTGTCTTCCTGCTGTCCTGAGATAGTGGGACTGTCTTCCTGCTGTCCTGAGATAGTGGGACTGTCTTCCTGCTGTCCTGAGATAGTGGACTGTCTTCCTGCTGTCCTCAGATGGTGGGACTGTCTTCCTGCTGTCCTGAGATAGTGGACTGTCTTCCTGCTGTCCTGAGATAGTGGGACTGTCTTCCTGCTGTCCTGAGATAGTGGGACTGTCTTCCTGCTGTCCTGAGATAGTGGGACTGTCTTCCTGCTGTCCTGAGATAGTGGGACTGTCTTCCTGCTGTCCTGAGATGTGGGACTGTCTTCCTGCTGTCCTGAGATAGTGGGACTGTCTTCCTGCTGTCCTGAGATAGTGGGACTGTCTTCCTGCTGTCCTGAGATGGTGGGACTGTCTTCCTGCTGTCCTGAGATGGTGGGACTGTCTTCCTGCTGTCCTGAGATAGTGGGACTGTCTTCCTGCTGTCCTGAGATAGTGGGACTGTCTTCCTGCTGTCCTGAGATAGTGGGACTGTCTTCCTGCTGTCCTGAGATAGTGGGACTGTCTTCCTGCTGTCCTCAGATGGTGGGACTGTCTTCCTGCTGTCCTGAGATAGTGGGACTGTCTTCCTGCTGTCCTGAGATAGTGGGACTGTCTTCCTGCTGTCCTGAGATAGTGGGACTGTCTTCCTGCTGTCCTGAGATAGTGGGACTGTCTTCCTGCTGTCCTGAGATAGTGGGACTGTCTTCCTGCTGTCCTGAGATAGTGGGACTGTCTTCCTGCTGTCCTCAGATGGTGGGACTGTCTTCCTGCTG
Organism: Cherax destructor; assembly: GCA_009830355.1. Taxonomy (NCBI): domain Eukaryota; kingdom Metazoa; phylum Arthropoda; class Malacostraca; order Decapoda; family Parastacidae; genus Cherax; species Cherax destructor. The sequence goes on from WNWK01002839.1 coordinate 28,492, forward strand.
TCCTCAGATGGTGGGACTGTCTTCCTGCTGTCCTCAGATGGTGGGACTGTCTTCCTGCTGTCCTCAGATGGTGGGACTGTCTTCCTGCTGTCCTGAGATAGTGGGACTGTCTTCCTGCTGTCCTCAGTACTGCTGAGTTTTTTTTCCCTCAGTTTACCTCAAGACAATTATATCTTACAGTTTACCTCAGAACCAGCAAGGCTTTTATATTTGTGTGTAATGGTGTGTATTGTTTATTGTGTGTCCAGGTGATGACGTGTGTGGAGAAACGAGGCAAGTTGAAGAATAAGTTTGTGGTGGGTTAGTGTTTCGCTAGGTGTAGGGCGTTATCAAGTTGTTTCGCCCTGTGTATGGCATTTTGTCATGGTTAGCTGTGTACAGAGTTTTAGCCTGATTTGATAAAAAGCTCTACACACTGAAACATGATTTAATAAAGCTCTACTCAAGAGGAACTGAACTTGATAAGGATCTAGAGAGAGAGAGAGCAAAACGTTGTCCCACCAGAAACATGTTCTGCACCTCAGTCTCTTCTTCCCTACCTTGGGCAGCACGCCATTTGCATCAATAATGTGTGTCTGTCTTTCTCTTCACCATCATTGCTACCTGACCTTCATTTATAGTTCCATCTCTGTTTAGGAACTTGGTTGACGTTAAGATGTCGTAGACTGCGTTAAATATTTTTGTGAATAAAAAAAAAAAACTTTTGTACAGCCCAAAACCACTCAGGAGTGTATTGATGGTTCACAAGCCGATCAAATGTGACTGGAAATTTGCTGTGAAGTCAGATTTGACGAGTGTGGGTTTGTGTTTAGCGTCGGTGGTGACCAACGTCAGATCTTTATTGTCCCCTTTCTGTAAATTCTATACAAATGCTCAAAATTGTTGTGATGGGTTATGTGTATACATGTACATATATATATATATAAATATTTTAGATGTTTTATGCGGGCTGGAGGAGAGATGTTTAGTGGTATGGGTGTTGATAATTTTGTGTTTGGTGTGCTGTGGTGGTGGAGATTATGGTGAGGGTTGGTTGGTTGATTGGTGATGTTTTAATGGTGATCACCTGGTGTATCTACAACACTGTGTTTAGTGATGATGCTTGTGAGTTGTGGTGATTGTATTGATCGGTATTGATGTTAAGAGATGGTGTGGGTGATGATCAATGCTGGTAATGAACTGTGATCGTCTTTGTGATGCTTAAGAGTCCTAGGAATACACGAGGGAGGGAGGAGAGAGAGAGAGAGAGAGAGAGAGAGAGAGAGAGAGAATCAGAAGGATGAGTTTTAACTCTGCATCAGTGAGAGTTTTGGTTGACTTGTTCCACTGACTTTGCCTACACACGGACAGTCAAAGAGCGCATTGATTGCAACTTTGACCGAGTAAAGCGCGGCTCTATATGTGACTGTGCTGCTGCAGTCAGTCAGTCATTCTAATGGAAGAGAAAGCAATAATGTCCACACTTTGTTGTGTCCCCCACCACCTTGAAACATAATAAACATAATGTGTGGGGCCCAAAAGCTCATTGTGAGGATCAAGGCTGTTATAGAGTGAGCTAGATAAAGCAGCCTTCGCCTCATCATCGCCCAGTCATTACCAGGGACATTAAAATATCTCGGACCCAGTAGTGATCAGTGAAGAGGCGGGGCCAGGAGCTGAGTCTCGACCCCTGCAGCCACAATTAGGTGAGTACAATTAAATACAGCTTCACATCCATGTACAAGATGCAGAAACTGGCGGTCTCATGGGGCTTTTGAACACCCAGGGTTTACCACCAGGGTTTATCCCCATGGTGACCTGGAGCATGACCCAGGGTAAACAGGGGACCCACACGAGACGTGAACTAGGTATTGAAGAGGGGGGGCGTATAGAGTGGAATGAAAAGGTAGGGAAGTGGGGGGGAAGGGGAAGGGAGATGGTGGTTTACTGGTCGTTACTTCTGGTTGTTGGTTGCTAGTGCAGGGTAGGTAGAGGGAAGCATCGTGATGGAAGTCTGAGGGAGTGTATAGTGAGTGGGGACTGTGAGGAAGTGTTTAGTGGGATGGAGTGTAGCTGCCTTTCCTTCACTCACTGGCACTAGCTGCCTTTCCTTACTGGCACTCTGGCTGCCTTTCCTTCACTCACTGGCACTCTGGCTGCCTTTCCTTCACTCACTGGCACTCTGGCTGCCTTTCCTTCACTCACTGGCACTCTGGCTGCCTTTCCTTCACTCACTGGCACTCTGGCTGCCTTTCCTTCACTCACTGGCACTCTAGCTGACTTCTCTCTACCTGTTATTCTTGTTTACAAATCCTGCATCATACACCTGTGACTCCCTCTTTGACTTTCTTCAGCACCTCAATCCTCACTGCTCCTCCATACCATCATTCTCTTTTGCACATTCCTATTGAAAAAAAAAAGTTATCTCATTTTTTGCAACCTTTGTTGCTGTATCTGTTGCAAGTTGCTTCTTCATCTGGTGGGAGTCAATCAGTCCCCCTTGCTGCCCTGGCATTCCAAAAACTCATCTTTGGTTTCACCCTCTCTAGTGTAAGAGACTGTCTGCTGTTTGTTTACAACGCTTAGACTATTGTCTGCTGACAGTGTTTTTCTCCGTCTACTGTAGACTGTTGTCTGCAACAACACTGTTCTTTGTCTACAATAGACTGCTGTCTCGTGAGTTCGTCTCACACCTGTCTCACTCACCTGTCAAACTCCCACACCTGTCTCACTGTCTCCAACAGTATCTGAGGAAATAATCAAGGCTGGGCTGATCTTGCCTAAATGTAAGTCTAACACCACATAATACTCAGAAAAGAAACTCTCTCTCTCTCTCTCTCTCTCTCTCTCTCTCTCTCTCTCTCTCTCTCTCTCTCTCTCTCTCTCTCTCTCTCTCATAGCGGATTTATACCAAATTTCCAGAGGGATTTAAGAAAGCGCATTTAAGAGGATTTACAAAGATTTCGGCTGATAAATCCTGTGTTAAACTTGAGAGGCTGTGAAAGAGTTCGCTCAAGAGCGTATACAACACATATTTACGCAAGACGCTTAAATCCTACGCCCAGATACGCTCTTCAAGCTAAAAGATGGTGAAAAATGCTTAAACTCCCGGAATTTGTGTTCATCCCTAAGGGCTCTTGATCCCGAGGGTTTGGAGCACCCTATTAACGGCCTCTTTGCTCTAGGTGCCGACCCATGCGGGTTTAGCCGTTAATGGGAGGGGGCTGTGTGGAATTTATTTCCACAGATAAAGGGTGATAAATGGGGACTGTGATAGAACTTGTGTAATGTGTCGACAACACCACTGCTTTTGTCGACAAGTTGTGTCGACACCACTGCTTTTGTAGACAAACGTTGTGTTGACAACACCACTACTTTTGTCGACAAGAAAGTTGTTTGTTGTTTGTAAATTGTTTGAATACATATTGAAAACTTTGACAAGTTGTGTATTTATGGTATTGTATGTGGTGTGTATGGTAGTGTCAAGTGTCATGGTACGGTAGTGTCAAGTGTCATGGTACGGTAGTGTCAAGTGTCATGGTACGGTAGTGTCAAGTGTCATGGTACGGTAGTGTCAAGTGTCATGGTACGGTAGTGTCAAGATGTCATGGTACGGTAGTGTCAAGTGTCATGGTACGGTAGTGTAATGTCATGGTACGGTAGTGTAAGAATGTCATGGTACGGTAGTGTCAAGATGTCAGGTAGGTTCAAGAGTGTATGGTACGGTAGTGTCAAGAGTGTCATGGTACGGTGTGTCAAAGGTCATGGTACGGTAGTGTCAAGTGTCATGGTACGGTAGTGTCAATGTCATGGACGGTAGTGTCAAGATGTCATGGTACGGTAGTGCAGGTCAGGTACGGTAGGTCAGTGTAGGTAGGTGGTCAGATGTCAGGTCGAGTGAGTGTCGGTACGTAGTGTAAAGTGTCATGGTACGGTAGTGTAAGAGTGTCGTGGTAGCATAGTGTCAGGTCGTGTAGTGTCAAGATGTCATGGTACGGTAGTGTCAAGGTATGGTACGGTAGTGTCAAAGTGTCATGGTACGGTAGTGTCATATGGTACGGTAGGTCAGATGTCATGGTACGGTAGTGAAGTATGGTACGGTAGTGTCAATGTCATGGTACGGTAGGTCAAGAGTGTCATGGTACGTAGGTCAAGTGTGAGGTAGTGTCAAGGAGTACGGTAGTGTCAGAGTATGGTACGGTAGTGTAGAGTTGGTCGTAGTGTCAAGTGTCATGGTACGGTGTCAAGTGTCATGGAGTATTCAAGAGTGTCATGGTAGGTAGTGTCAAGTGTCATGGTACGGTAGTGTCAAGATGTCATGGACGGTAGTGCAGTGTATGGTACGGTAGTGTCAAGTGTCATGGTACGGTAGTGTCAAGAATGTCATGGTACGGTAGTGTCAAAGGTCATGGTACGGTAGTGTCAAGAGTTATGAGGGAGTGTAGTCATGTACGTGTGTCAGTGTATGTAGTAGTGTAGTTGGTAGTAGTGTCAAGTGTCATGGTAGTGTAAGTGTCATGGTACGTAGTGTAAGTGTCATGTAGGTAGTGTCAAGTGATTACGTGTCTTATTGGGTGAACGTTTCGTCTGGAGTGAGCAGGTATGTCAATGACGTTTCAAGTGTTGGTATAGTGTCAAGTGTCATGGTACGTATTCAAGATGTATGTACGGTAGTGTCAAGTGTATGGTACGGTTGTCAAGTGTCATGGTACGTAGTGTCAAGTGTCATGGTACGGTAGGTCAAGTGTCATGGTACGGTAGTGTCAAGTGTCATGGTACGGTAGTGTCAAGGTATGGTACGGTAGTGTCAAGGTCATGGTACGTAGTGTCAAGCTGTCATGGTACGGTAGTGTCAAGTGTCATGGTAGGTAGTGTCAAGTGTCATGGTACGGTAGTGTCAAGTGTCATGGTACGGTAGTGTCAAGTGTCATGGTACGGTAGTGTCAAGTGTCATGGACGGTAGTGTCAAGTGTCATGGTACGGTAGTGTCAAGTGTCATGGTACGGTAGTGTCAAGTGTCATGGTACGGTAGTGTCAAGTGTCATGGTACGGTAGTGTCAAGAGTGTCATGGTACGGTAGTGTCAAGTGTCATGGTACGGTAGTGTCAAGAGTGTCATGGTACGGTAGTGTCAAGTGTCATGGTACGGTAGTGTCAAGTGTCATGGTACGGTAGTGTCAATGTATGGTACGGTAGTGTCATGCATGCATGGTCATGGTAGATGTCAAGATGTCATGGTACGGTAGTGTCAAAGGTCATGGTACGGTAGTGTCAAGATGTCATGGTACGGTAGTGTCAAGAGTGTCATGGTACGGTAGTGTCAAGAGTGTATGGTACGGTAGTGTCAAGTGTCATGGTACGGTAGTGTCAAGTGTATGGTACGGTAGTGTCAAGTGTCATGGTACGGTAGTGTCAAGTGTCATGGTAGGTAGTGTCAAGTGTCATGGTACGTTAGTGTCAAGATGTCATGGTACGGTAGTGTCAAGATGTCATGGTACGGTAGTGTCAAGATGTATGGAGGTAGTGTCAGAGTGTATGGTACGGTAGTGTCAAGAGTGTCATGGTACGGTAGTGTCAAGATGTCATGGTACGGTAGTGTCAGTGTCATGGTACGGTAGTGTCAAGTGTATGGTACGTAGTGTCAAGATGTCATGGTACGTAGTGTCAAGAATGTCATGGAGGTAGTGTCAAGAGTGTGATGGTACGGTAGTGTCAAGAGGTATGGTACGTAGTGTCAAGTGTCATGGTACGGAGTGTCAAAGTGTATGGTACGTAGGTCAATGTATGGTAGGTAGTGTCAAGTGTCATGGTACGGTAGTGTCAAAGTGTATGGAGGTAGTGTCAAGTGTCATGGTACGGTAGTGTCAAGAGTGTCATGGTACGTAGTGTCAAGATGTCATGGTAGGAGTGTCAGGTATGGTAGAGGCAAAGTGTCGGAGGTAGGTCAGGTCTGGACGTAGTGTCAAAGTGTCATGGTACGTATTCAAGTGTATGTACGATGTCAAGTGTATGGACGGTAGTGTCAAGATGTATGGACGGTAGTGTCAAGAGTGTATGGTAGGGTAGTGTCAAGTATGGTAGGTAGTGTCAAGAGGTCATGGAGTAGTGTCAAGTGTCATGGTAGTAGTGTCAAGATGTGGTAGAGGTCAAGATGTCATGGTACGGTAGTGTCAAGTGTCATGGTACGGTAGTGTCAAGAGTGTCATGGTACGGTAGTGTCAAGAGTGTCATGGTACGGTAGTGTCAAGTGTCATGGTACGGTAGTGTCAAGAGTGTCATGGTACGGTAGTGTCAAGATGTCATGGTACGGTAGTGTCAAGAGTGTCATGGTACGGTAGTGTCAAGACTGTCATGGTACGGTAGTGTCAAGATGTGATGGTACGGTAGTGTCAAGAGTGTCATGGTACGGTAGTGTCAAGATGTCATGGTACGGTAGTGTCAAGAGTGTCATGGTACGGTAGTGTCAAGAGTGTCATGGTACGGTAGTGTCAAGAGTGTCATGGTACGGTAGTGTCAAGAGTGTCATGGTAC
>WNWK01002839.1:40000-68619 GCA_009830355.1 Cherax destructor
GAACCGTGACTCAACCACTGCAGCCCCACACAGGTGAGTAAACACACACAGTCATACAACAGAGGGAACATTAACACATTAACACCAGAATATTTCTTTTATGAGAGTATAGCAGCAGCAGCGACGTGTTTGGCAGAGTGGAATTCATTAACAAAAGTTAAAATACCGTAAATTAATGAGTGGGGGGAGAGGGACGGAGGTAGGGGGAGGGAAGAAGGGTGGGGGAGATGGTGAGTGACGGAGAGAGGGGGAGAGGTAGGGAGACAGGTGGGGGCGGATGAGGGAGGTGGTATGGTGCAATATACATAAAACGATGTATAATTTATTTAGTACTGAGAATACAACCATTAGCACAGTATACACTTGAGTATACACTGACGTGCGTGTATTCTCAAGTGTATACCTAAGACTCTCGCATGTAGACAAGAGGAATGGAAGTATGACTATTTTCAACTATCAACTGGAGTCCTGCTGATGACCACTCCAGTTCAGGGACTATTACTGTAAATTTATATTTAGCATTAAATCCGTAAGGGTCATTCAGGGCAAGGATGGAGGAGGATACGCCCTGCTTCCCGTGGACAGAAGAAACACGCCACTCTCTCACCATCCTTCAGGGGAGAGAGAGAGAGAGAGAGAGAGAGAGAGAGAGAGAGAGAGAGGGTACGGGAGAATTGAGACTCGACATTTAAAGAGAGAGACTGACTCAAGACATTAAGAGACTGACTCAAGACATTTAAAGAGACTGACTCAAGACATTTAAAGAGACTGACTCAAGACATTTAAAGAGACTGACTCAAGACATTTAAAGAGACTGACTCAAGACATTTAAAGAGACTGACTCAAGACATTTAAAGGGACTTACTCAAGACATTTAAAGGGACTGACTCAAGACATTTAAAGGGACTGACTCAAGACATTTAAAGGGACTGACTCAAGACATTTAAAGGGACTGACTCAAGACATTTAAAGGGAACATTCTTCATGGTATTCGTTACCAACGATCTAAAACTGAGTTTAAATGAAGAATTAATTGACGATTACCACTACAACTTGTGTGTACTCACCTAGTTGTGGTTGCAGGGGTCGAGTCATAGCTCCTGTGTGTGTGTCTGTCTGTCTGTCCCCAGCAGACGATGGTAGTGATGGTGGTAACAGAGGTGGTAGTGATGGTGGTAACAGAGGTGGTAGTGATGGTGGTAACAGAGGTGGTAGTGATGGTGGTGACAGAGGTGGTAGTAATGGTGGTGACAGAGGTGGTAGTGATGGTGGTAACAGAGGTGGTAGTGATGGTGGTGACAGAGGTGGTAGTGATGGTGGTGACAGAGGTGGTAGTGATGGTGGTAACAGGTGGTAGTGATGGTGGTGACAGAGGTGGTAGTGATGGTGGTGACAGAGGTGGTAGTGATGGTGGTGACAGAGGTGGTAGTGATGGTGGTAACAGAGGTGGTAGTGATGGTGGTAACAGAGGTGGTAGTGATGGTGGTAACAGAGGTGGTAGTGATGGTGGTAACAGAGGTGGTAGTGATGGTGGTAACAGAGGTGGTAGTGATGGTGGTAACAGAGGTGGTAGTGATGGTGGTAACAGAGGTGGTAGTGATGGTGGTAACAGAGGTGGTAGTGATGGTGGTACAGAGGTGGTATGTGGTGGTAACAGAGGTGGTAGTGATGGTGGAACAGAGGTGGTAGTGATGGTGGTGACAGAGGTGGTAGTGATGGTGGTGACAGAGGTGGTAGTGATGGTGGTAACAGGTGGTAGTGTGGTAACAAGGTGTAGTGATGGTGGTGACAGAGGTGGTAGTGATGGTGGTAACAGAGGTGGTAGTGATGGTGGTAACAGAGGTGGTAGTGATGGTGGTACAGAGGTGGTAGTGATGGTGGTAACAGAGGTGGTAGTGATGAGTGGTAACAGAGGTGGTAGTGATGGTGGTAACAGAGGTGGTAGTGATGGTGGTAACAGAGGTGGTAGTGATGGTGGTAACAGAGGTGGTAGTGATGGTGGTAACAGAGGTGGTAGTGATGGTGGTATTAGAGGTGGTAGTGATGGTGGTGACAGAGGTGGTAGTGATGGTGGTGACAGAGGTGGTAGTGATGGTGGTAACAGAGGTGGTAGTGATGGTGGTGACAGAGGTGGTAGTGATGGTGGTGACAGAGGTGGTAGTGATGGTGGTAACAGAGGTGGTAGTGATGGTGGTAACAGAGGTGGTAGTGATGGTGGTGACAGAGGTGGTAGTGATGGTGGTGACAGAGGTGGTAGTGATGGTGGTAACAGAGGTGGTAGTGATGGTGGTAACAGAGGTGGTAGGTGTAGATAAGGTGGTGACAGAGGTGGTAGTGATGGTGGTAACAGAGGGGTAGTGATGGTGGTAACAGAGGTGGTAGTGATGGTGGTAACAGAGGTGGTAGTAATGGTGGTGACAGAGGTGGTAGTGATGGTGGTGACAGAGGTGGTAGTGATGGTGGTAACAGAGGTGGTAGTGATGGTGGTAACAGAGGTGGTAGTGATGGTGGTAACAGAGGTGGTAGTGATGGTGGTGACAGAGGTGGTAGTGATGGTGGTGACAGAGGTGGTAGTGATGGTGGTAACAGAGGTGGTAGTGATGGTGGTAACAGAGGTGGTAGTGATGGTGGTGACAGAGGTGGTAGTGATGGTGGTGACAGAGGTGGTAGTGATGGTGGTGACAGAGGGGATGGTGGAACAGAGGTGGTAGTGATGGTGGTAACAGAGGTGGTAGTGATGGTGGTAACAGAGGTGGTAGTGATGGTGGTGACAGAGGTGGTAGTGATGGTGGTAACAGAGGTGGTAGTGATGGTGGTAACAGAGGTGGTAGTGATGGTGGTAACAGAGGTGGTAGTGATGGTAGTAATGGTGGTGGGGCGCGATGCCTTGACAGCTTGACTAACTTTTCTGGCTACCTATACCCCAGGTTGCTCCGGGGATCAACGCCCCCCCCCCCGCAGCCCGGTCCTCTACCAGGCTTCCCAGTGGATCAGGACCTGATCAACCAGGCTGTCACTGCTGGCCGCACACACACCAACATACGAACCACAGCCAGGTTAAGAGGCGCCTGAGTTCCCATGTCTCCTAATATCATGTTTATTTTTCCACTATAATCTACCTTGTCCATAATTACTATCGTATTTGCTTTGTGTGTTTGGTAATGTGAAGTCCAGGATCTTTCCTTAATTCATGGTATAACTTAACAAATCTTTGATGACAATTGTGTTGTAGAGGTCTGAGCAAAACTCAGACCTGTGCAACACAATTGGTGGTGGGGTGGGGGGTGTTGGGGGGGAGGCCGTCACTAAGTTTGGGTCAGGATTTTCAAGTTTTTTAATTGTTTATCCAGAGCATGTCTGACCTAGTTTGTGCTCCCTGACCCACCCACCTCCTTGACCCACCCACACCCAAAACACCCCTCGCATCCCTTCCCCCAGCATCCCTACCTTCAGCTGAGTCTTGTCTGGTGGATTATCACTGATGCTAAAACACAACACTCTCTCTCTCTCTTTCTCTCCTGTTCCCTCACAATATTAGTCACTAACCTCTTACCTGGCCTAACCTCCACAATGACCCACCAACTCAGGTCACACAATAATTAACCAGGAAATAACAGCTAATTTCTGTAATTAAGTTTCTTTACAAACTATAACTACCCTCGTTATGACTGTCAGGTTACTCGCTAGGTACCAACCCACTCTCCCGCGGGTACGAATCCGCTTCCCGCGGGTACCAACCCACTTGTTACAAGTCCCGTTCCACCCCTGGCAATATTAAATATTTTATATGCAAATATTACAAGTGAGTGAATTAATAATGTGGAACAATGGTGACCACAATGATATTATGGCACTGAGCTACCCACATAGCTACCCACATGAAGCTAGTGCTACCCACATGAAGCTGGGGCTACCCACATAGCTACCCACGTGAGGCTGGTGCTACCTACATGAAGCTGGGGCTACCCACATGAAGCTGGTGCTACCCACATGAAGCTGGTGCTACCCACATGAAGCTGGTGCTACCCACATGAAGCTGGTGCTACCCACATGAAGCTGGTGCTACCCACATGAAGTTGGGACTACCCACATGAAGCTGGTGCTACCCACATGAAGTTGGGGCTACCCACATGAAGCTGGTGCTACCCACATGAAGCTGGTGCTACCCACACGAAGCTGGGGCTACCCACATGAAGTTGGGGCTACCCACATGAAGCTGGTGCTGCCCACATGAAGCTGGTGCTACCCACATGAAGCTGGGGCTACCCACATAAAGTTGGGGCTACCCACATGAAGTTGGGGCTACCCACATGAAGCTGGTGCTACCCACATGAAGCTGGGGCTACCCACATGTTGAGAGAAGCACCATCTGTGAGCCAGCTGCACTGTTGATAGCGGGAAAGACACAGTTGGTACTCAGGTATTTATACCATCTGTCAGTTCCATCACCTGTGATATCTGTCAGTTACACCACCTGTGATATCTGTCAGTCCCACCACCTGTGATATCTGTCAGTCCCACCACCTGTAATATCTGTCAGTTCCACCACCTGTGATATGTCAGTCCCACCACCTGTTATCATTGTCAGTTCCGCTGTCTATGCCATCTGCCTGCCCCACCACCTGTGCCATCTGCCTACCCCACCACCTGTGCCATCTGCCTGCCCCACCACCTGTGCCATCTGCCTGCCCCACCACCTGTGCCATCTGCCTGCCCCACCACCTGTGCCATCTGCCTGCCCCACCACCTGTGTCATCTGCCTGCCCCACCACCTGTGCCATCTGCCTGCCCCACCAGCTGTGTCAACAAGAGAGGTACATCTCTCCCCTCGTCTCAGTGTTGACACTCTCGTTACATACGTCTCTCCTCCACCAGACAACTCCGTTTACACTTCTAACGTCAACCTAGACACATTTACACCAGCGTCAACCTAGACACATTTACACCAGCGTCAACCTAGACACATTTACACCAGCGTCAACCTAGACACATTTACACCAGCGTCAACCTAGACACATTTACACCAGCGTCAACCTAGACACATTTACACCAGCTCAACCTAGACACATTTACACCAGCGTCAACCTAGACACATTTACACCAGCGTCAACCTAGACACATTTACACCAGCGTCAACCTAGACACATTTACACCAGCGTCAACCTAGACACATTTACACCAGCGTCAACCTAGACACATTTACACCAGCGTCAACCTAGACACATTTACACCAGCGTCAACCTAGACACATTTACACCAGCGTCAACCTAGACACATTTACACCAGCGTCAACCTAGACACATTTACACCAGCGTCAACCTAGACACATTTACACCAGCGTCAACCTAGACACATTTACACCAGCGTCAACCTAGACACATTTACACCAGCGTCAACCTAGACACATTTACACCAGCGTCAACCTAGACACATTTACACCAGCGTCAACCTAGACACATTTACACCAGCGTCAACCTAGACACATTTACACCAGCGTCAACCTAGACACATTTACACCAGCGTCAACCTAGACACATTTACACCAGCGTCAACCTAGACACATTTACACCAGCGTCAACCTAGACACATTTACACCAGCGTCAACCTAGACACATTTACACCAGCGTCAACCTAGACACATTTACACCAGCGTCAACCTAGACACATTTACACCAGCGTCAACCTAGACACATTTACACCAGCGTCAACCTAGACACATTTACACCAGCGTCAACCTAGACACATTTACACCAGCGTCAACCTAGACACATTTACACCAGCGTCAACCTAGACACATTTACACAGCGTCAACCTGACACATTTACACAGCGTCAACCTAGACACATTTACACCAGCATCAACCTAGACACATTTACACCAGCATAACCGACACATTTACATCAGCGTCAACCTAGACACATTTACACCAGCATCAACCTGGACACATTTACACCAGCGTCGACCTAGACACATTTACACCAGCATCAACCTAGACACATTTACACCAGCGTCAACCTAGACACATTTACACCAGCGTCAACCTAGACACATTTACACCAGCGTCAACCTAGACACATTTACACCAGCATCAACCTAGACACATTTACACCAGCGTCAACCTAGACACATTTACACCAGCGTCAACCTAGACACATTTACACCAGCGTCAACCTAGACACATTTACACCAGCGTCAACCTAGACACATTTACACCAGCGTCAACCTAGACACATTTACACCAGCGTCAACCTAGACACATTTACACCAGCGTCAACCTAGACACATTTACACCAGCGTCAACCTAGACACATTTACACCAGCGTCAACCTAGACACATTTACACCAGCGTCAACCTAGACACATTTACACCAGCGTCAACCTAGACACATTTACACCAGCGTCAACCTAGACACATTTACACCAGCGTCAACCTAGACACATTTACACCAGCATCAACCTAGACACATTTACACCAGCGTCAACCTAGACACATTTACACCAGCGTCAACCTAGACACATTTACACCAGCGTCAACCTAGACACATTTACACCAGCGTCAACCTAGACACATTTACACCAGCGTCAACCTGACACATTTACACCAGCGTCAACCTAGACACATTTACACCAGCGTCAACCTAGACACATTTACACCAGCGTCAACCTGACACATTTACACCAGCGTCAACCTAGACACATTTACACCAGCGTCAACCTAGACACATTTACACCAGCGTCAACCTAGACACATTTACACCAGCGTCAACCTAGACACATTTACACCAGCTCAACCTGACACATTTACACCAGCGTCAACCTAGACACATTTACACCAGCGTCAACCTAGACACATTTACACCAGCGTCAACCTAGACACATTTACACCAGCATCAACCTAGACACATTTACACCAGCTCAACCTAGACACATTTACACCAGCGTCAACCTAGACACATTTACACCAGCGTCAACCTAGACACATTTACACCAGCATCAACCTAGACACATTTACACCAGCGTCAACCTAGACACATTTACACCAGCGTCAACCTAGACACATTTACACCAGCGTCAACCTAGACACATTTACACCAGCATCAACCTAGACACATTTACACCAGCGTCAACCTAGACACATTTACACCAGCGTCAACCTAGACACATTTACACCAGCGTCAACCTAGACACATTTACACCAGCGTCAACCTAGACACATTTACACCAGCGTCAACCTAGACACATTTACACCAGCGTCAACCTAGACACATTTACACCAGCTCAACCTAGACACATTTACACCAGCGTCAACCTAGACACATTTACACCAGCGTCAACCTAGACACATTTACACCAGCGTCAACCTAGACACATTTACACCAGCATCAACCTAGACACATTTACACCAGCGTCAACCTAGACACATTTACACCAGCGTCAACCTAGACACATTTACACCAGCGTCAACCTAGACACATTTACACCAGCATCAACCTAGACACATTTACAGGCTAAGATGTGTTATCCTATCCTAGGTTATATATATATATATATATATATATATATATATATATATATATATATATATATATATATATATATATAGGTAGTAGGTTGGTAGACAGCAACCGCCCAGGGAGGTACTACCGTCCTGCCAAATGAGTGTAAAACGAAAGCCTGTAATTGTTTTACATGATGGTAGGATTACTGGTGTCTTTTTTCTGTCTCATAAACATGCAAGATTTCAGGTATGTCTTGCTACTTCTACTTACACTTAGGTCACACTACACATTCATGTACAAGCATATATATACACACCACTCTGGGTTTTCTTCTATTTTCTTACTAGTTCTTGTTCTTATTTCATCTCTCCATGAAGAAGTGGAACAGAATTCTTCCTTCGTAAGCTATGCGTGTCGTAAGAGGTGACTAAAATGCCGGGAGCAAGGGGCTAGTAACCCATTCTCCTTTATATATTACTAAAGTTAAAAAGAGAAACTTTTGTTTTTCTCTTTGGGCCACCCCGCCTTGGTGGCCACCCCGCCTTGGTGGGCCACCCCGCCTTGGTGGGCCACCCCGCCTTGGTGGGCCACCCCGCCTTGGTGGCCACCCCGCCTTGGTGGCCACCCCGCCTTGGTGGGCCACCCCGCCTTGGTGGGCCACCCCGCCTTGGTGGGCCACCCAAACTTTTGTTTTTCTCTTTGGGCCACCCCGCCTTGGTGGCCACCCCGCCTTGGTGGGCCACCCGCCTTGGTGGGCCACCCCGCCTTGGTGGGCCACCCAAACTTTTGTTTTTCTCTTTGGGCCACCCGCCTTGGTGGCCACCCGCCTTGGTGGGCCACCCAACCTTGGTGGGCCACCCGCCTTGGTGGCCACCCGCCTTGGTGGGCCACCCGCCTTGGTGGGCCACCCGCCTTGGTGGGCCACCCCGCCTTGGTGGGCCACCCCGCCTTGGTGGGCCACCCCGCCTTGGTGGCCACCCCGCCTTGGTGGGCCACCCCGCCTTGGTGGGAAACGGCCGATTTGTTGAAAGAGATATATATATATATATATATATATTTTATATATATATATATATATATATATATATATATATATATATATATATATATATAAGGAGTTGGGAGAGGCTTGTGGTAACCATGGTAACAGGCGAGCATGGTTCGTGTGAGGGTGGTTCCCCTCACTGTGCCACGAGGGGAAAGAACCCAAGTCTTCAATACAGGAGTTTTTACCCTCACTCACGAGGGGAAAAATAAAAATCACAGTAATTGGCCGAACCTTATCAGAGTTATTGAGTAAACGGAGAGAGAGAGTGGAAAGAGGGGAGAAAGGGAGGGAGAGAGAGAGGGGAAAGAGGGGAGAAAGGGAGGGAGAGAGAGAGGGGAAAGAGGGGAGAAAGGGAGGGAGAGAGAGAGGGGAGAAAGGGAGGGAGAGAGAGGGGGGAAAGAGGGGAGAAAGGGAGGGAGAGAGAGATACAACCAATCAAGGCAGGCTAGCACAGTTCAGGAGACGGGGCCAGGAGCTGCGACTCAACACAGGCGTAATCTCACAATTTAGTTCGTTCCACTTCTTATTTATTCCATATTTCCTCTTCCTCCTTCACTAAAAATATCAATAAACATAATATTATTTCTTTAACAAATCGAGTTGTTTTATTATGGTCTATTTTCTTACGGCCGAGTGATATTTTCCAGGTTTCAAGCCTATCTACCACACGAGGCTACACGACAATTTTTACCCCTCTTAAAAAAACGCTATAATAAACTATCTGGGTATATACGTTTATATATTTTCCAATGTATATACACCTCTCGATGTATATACATTTAGAAATGTATATATGCGTGTTTTTTCATTGTATAATTCGCGAGATAAGAGGTTCAACAACCTTGTAATGGTGGTTTAAACGATCCACAGAACGTCTCTGATTGGCTGATGCTTGTGACGTGTGGATGACGTCACTGGGTGATCTCTGATTGGTTGAGGTGTATGACGTCGTTGTGAGTGTTCTCTGATTGGCTGAGAGATATGAACGTCATCATTTCTAATTTGCTGATAAAATACCAAGTATTATATACAAGGTATTGTATTCCAGGTATTGTATGCCAGGTACTGCATACTGGGTATTGTATTCCAGGTATTGTATTCCGTGTATGACACAATATCCACTTCATTGGGGATGTAGCGAAAAAAATTGAATAGCAGGGGGCGAAAAATAAATGGCCAAGGGGAAGAGAGAGAGAGAGAGAGAGAGAGAGAGAGAGAGAGAGAGAGAGAGAGAGAGAGAGAGAGAGAGAGAGAGAGAGCGAGAGAGAGAGAGCGAGCGAGCGCGCAAGAGCAATACCAATCAGACCAGGGCACAGCTACACACCTCGTTCAACAAGTCATACACAATCTAAGTTGCACACATGAGAAGGAAGCAACACTACAGTAGGCCTACTGGCCCATGCTAGGTAGGTTCAACTCTCACTCGTGTACTCGTCCAACCTCCAGGACCGTCTCTAGTATAACCTCCCCCAACATTCTCCACCTCTCACTCCACACTATATACACTTGTGTACTGTTCATCCAGGTAGATCTGTTTGTGTCTTGATAAAGCCCATTGTGTGGGCGAAACGTTGTCAGTAAAGGATCACATTATATTGTATTTGTGTTTGTTTCTACCAGTTATTTCCTTTACTAGGATAAGAACTTTACATTTGTCTGCACTGAACTGTATCTGTTACTTTTAGAGTTATACCAGTCTAGTGGATAGTTATACCTTATTTACAGACACTTATACCCATCTAGCGTCAGTTATACCAGTCTAGTGGATCGTTATACCTTATATACAGACACTTATACCCATCTAGCTTGAGTTATACCAGTCTAATGGATAGTTATACCTTATCTGCAGACACTTATACCCATCTAGCGTCAGTTATACCAGTCTAGTGGATCGTTATACCTTATCTACAGACACTTATACCCATCTAGCGGACAATTACACCCCATCTAGCGTCAGTTATACCAGTCTAGTGGGCAATTACACCCCATCTAGCGTCAGTCATACCAGTCTAGTGGACAGTTATACCCCCACCATTAAGTATGGTATATCTTCCTGGGTTCCCTGGTCAGCAGGCAGCACTTGACTGGCCTCCCCTCCATGACCACATTTTTCAACCCCCACTGGAAAAAAAACCTTATCTACCTCCATTAGTCTGATTGTTTCAGAAACATAATTCTCACGTTTTTCGAAACTGCCGAAAATATTTTGAGACAGACGTTATTATTGATAATTCATAGAAAAACAATGTTTGTTTACAGTTGAAAAAAAAATGAAGCCCGTAGCTGGGTTGGTAGCGCACTTACCTCACACACTTGAGGTCCGTGGTTCGATCGGGTGGAAACGTATAGGGCGTGTGTCCTTAAGACACCTGCTGTCACTGTTCACCTAGCAGTTAGTAGGTACTTGGTCACCATACACTTGCTGGAACTAATTACTACACACGAGGTGGACGCCTGTGACGAGCGGGGTTCCACAGGGGTCAGTCTTAGGACCGGTGCTGTTTCTGGTATATGTGAATGATATGACGGAAGGGATAGATTCAGAGGTGTCCCTGTTGGCAGACGATGTGAAGTTAATCAGAAGAATTAAATCGGATGAGGATTAGACAGGACTACAAAGGGATCTGGACAGGTTGCAAGCCTGGTCCAACAACTGGCTTCTGGAGTTTAACCCCACCAAGTGCAAAGTCTTGAAGATTGGGGAGGGTACAAGAAGAGTACAGACTAGGGAGGCCAAAGGCTGCAAACCTCAATCAAGGAAAAGAATCTTGGGGTGAGTATAATACCGAGCACATCTCCCTGAGGCGCACATCAGCCAGATAACTGCTCCAGAATATGGGCGCCTGGCAAACCTAAGAATAGTGTTTCGACACCTGAGTAAGGAATCGTTCAAGATTCTGTACACCGTGTACGTCAGGCCCATACTGGAGTATGCAGCACCAGTATGGAACCCACACCTTGTCAAGCACATCAAGAAATTAGAGAAAATGCAAAGGCTTGCAACAAAACTAGTCCCGGAGCTAAGGGGCATGTCCTACGAGGAGAGGTTAAAGGAAATCGACCTGACGACACTGGATGACAGGAGGGATGGGGGGGGGGAGACATGATAACGACGTATAAAATACTACTAAGAGGAATTGACAGGGTGGATAGCGACAGGATGTTCCAGAAATGGGACACAGCAACAAGGGGTTACAACTGGATGTTGAATACTCAGATGATTCACAGGGATGTCAGGAAGTATTTCTTCAGCCATAGAATTGTCAGGAAGTGGAACAATTTGGATAGTGATGTAGTGGAGATAGGATTCACACACAGCTTTAAGAAGAGGTATGATATGTTTATGGAGCAGGGAGAGAGTGGACCTAGTAGAGACCAGAGAAGAGGCGGGGCCCCACACACACACACCGCCAACTGAGTCAAGAAAGCAAGGATTTATCAGTGTTGTCGTTGAGAAGTTCCAGCTCCTTCGCTCTACAGACTACCCAATGAGTCCTTCCTCTCCTTCCCCAACTCCTACCCCCTATCCCCTTCCCCTTAACCCTTCCCCTCCCGCCGAATTTAATGAGGCAATTAACTCACTTATACGGCTCCTGGACGCTTAAGAAACAACAGACTTACTTTGCATCAGTCTGAGATAAAGTTTAAACTACTGAAGACTCCTTGAAAACACATCGAAAGAATGTCTTTATATTAGAGAGACAGAGAGCGAGAGAGAGAGAGAGAGAGAGAGAGAGAGAGAGAGAGAGATAGACATAGAGAGAGAAACAGAGAGAGAGGGGGGGAGAGATGTACTCACCTATTTGTTCTCACTTAATTGTGGTTGCAGGTGTCGAGTCACAGCTCCTAGCCCCGCCTATTCGCTGGTCGTTACTAGGTCCACTCTCTCCCTGCTCCATAAAATTGTCATACCTCTTCTTAAAACTATGGATCCTGCCTCCACTACATCACTCTCTAGATTGTTCCACTTCCTGACAACTCTATGACCGAAGAAATACTTCCTAACATCCCTGTAAATCAACTTCTAGTTGTGATCCCTTGTTGCTGTGTCTCATCTCTCTGGAACATCCTGTCTCTATCCACCCTGTCAATTCCTCTCAGTATTTTATATGTTGTTATCATGTCGCCTCTGTCCCTCCTGGCCCCCAGTGTCGTCAGGTTGAATTTCCTTAACCTCTCCTCGTAGGGAAATACAAAGATCTTGGGAGTCATACACAACCTGGGGACCGGGAGATGAGATTTGATATAAGAAGTGTAAGTTTATTCATGTACACGTAAATACAGTTACATAAATTAGAGGTGTGAGCTTTGCTTAGACCTCTCTAACACAATTGTCATCAAAGATTTAAGTTATACCATGAATTAAGGAAAGATCCTGGACTTCACTTTACGAAACAAAGCAAATGCGATAGTAATTATGGACAAGGTAGATTATAGTGGAAAAATAAACATGATATTAGAAGACAGGGGAACTTACGTGCCCCTTAACTGTGGTAAAGAAGTGAACAGCAGCAGCAGCAGGTAGCATCTTGGCTGTCTTGTGAGAGACTATCTGCTGTTTCACTCGTAATTAAACCTTCCTGACGCAGGGCTGAAGGGTGGAAGGGGGGGGTTAGCTGGTTGAAGGTAATTAAAGGGCTAGTGGGGGCTGGTAAGGGCTGGTTGAAGGTAATTAAAGGGCTAGTGGGGGCTTTTAAGAGCTGGTTGGAAGTGATTGTTATGTTAATCTTAAATTCCTGCTGACTGAGCCAGCCAGGGTCACCACATATGTGTTTTACAAGGTGTGTGTCTGGCAAGCTTTTGTTACTGAGAGAGAGAGAGAGAGAGAGAGTCATCAGAATGAGACTTCATAGCATACCCTGCAGAGTGCAAGGAGGGTAAATCACAGAAGCCTGGCTGCAACACTGCACAAGTAGCCCACACCTGTTGTATACTAGAGTACTAGTAGCACACCTGCTGTAAACAAATAGAGTACTAGTGACCCCCCCATAAGAAGAAGTGAGAGAATATATATCTCCATCCTCCCCCTCTTCCCTACAACCCCTCATCCTCCCCCTCTTCCCTACAACCCCTCATCCTCCCCCTCTTCCCTACAACCCCTCATCCTCCCCCTCTTCCCTACAACCCTCATCCTCCCCCTCTTCCCTACAACCCTCATCCTCCCCCTCTTCCCTACAACCCTCATCCTCCCCTCTTCCCTACAACCCTCATCCTCCCCTCTTCCCTACAACCCCTCATCCTCCCCTCTTCCCTACAACCACTCATCCTCCCTCTTCCCTACAACCCCTCATCCTCCCCTCTTCCCTACAACCCCTCATCCTCCCCTCTTCCCTACAACCCTCATCCTCCCCTCTTCCCTACAACCACTCATCCTCCCCTCTTCCCTACAACCCTCATCCTCCCCTCTTCCCTACAACCCCTCATCCTCCCCTCTTCCCTACAACCACTCATCCTCCCCTCTTCCCTACAACCACTCATCCTCCCCCTCTTCCCTACAACCCTCATCCTCCCCCTCTTCCCTACAACCCCTCATCCTCCCCCTCTTCCCTACAACCCTCATCCTCCCCCTCTTCCCTACAACCACTCATCCTCCCTCTTCCCTACAACCCTCATCCTCCCTCTTCCCTACAACCCCTCATCCTCCCCTCTTCCCTACAACCCCTCATCCTCCCCCTCTTCCCTACAACCCCTCATCCTCCTCCACTCCCTCCCTCCAGACTTCACTCCCTCCCTCCAGACTTCACTCCCTCCCTCCAGACTTCACTCCCTCCCTCCAGACTTCACTCCCTCCCTCCAGACTTCACTCCCTCCCTCCAGACTTCACTCCCTCCCTCCAGACTTCACTCCCTCAGTGACAAATTAGGAAGCATGTGTGTTCAAAACTTGAAACCTAACATTACTGTGTATAATAACGAGAGTACAAACAGGGGGGAGAGGAGGAGGAAGAAGAGACAGAAGAGAGAACGGGGAAAGAAGAGTGGAGAAGCAGACAAGAGAGGAAAGCTTGATACAGATGCCTCGTAATTTGCAGCTTCACAGAGGACAAAGTTGTGTGCAGCAGCTCTAGTGTTGTTGTGTTGACAACACTAACACTGACAGCAACACTAGTGGCAGTACTAGTCCAGACTACCAACACTGATAACAACACTAACGACGATACTAGTATCCGTGTACCAGTATCCCCGTATACCAGTTGTGTTGTAGATTCGCCGGTATAATCGCCTGGCCCGGGCCTTTTCTAAGAGGCGGCCCAGCCTTGGCTCCCTGTCGTGGGAGTGTCTCAGACCAATGTCTGCCATGGGAGGAGGTACAAGTACCTCCTCGTCTTCTGGGACCAGCTGTCCCCAGGCCTAGCCCCATTCCCCACCCCCACGGGGCTCGGAAGGAGAAGCTAGGCACCTTGGGCTGCCACAAACCCTGCCCACACTGGGCTCGAAGGGTGTGGCAGCTGTATAGCAGCAGACGATGTCAGGAGGTGCAAAGGCAGCAAGCACTACAGGATCCTTTTGGAGTCACACCCCAGATTTGGGCATTAAGCCCGAGCACTGGGGAAGCTCAAGAATGCCTCTTGCTGCTGCTGCTGCTGCTGCTGCTGCTGCTACACTTGTCCGTTGCACACTGTCCTGCCCGTGTACCAGTATCCCCGTGTACCAGTGTTCTCGTGTACCAGTATCCCCTTATACCAGTATCCCCTTATACCAGTATCCCCTTGTACCAGTATCTCAGTATCCCCGTGTACCAGTGTCCTCGTGTACCAGTATCCCCGTATACCAGTATCCCTGTGTCCCAGTGTTCCCGTGTCCCATTGTTTCTGTGTACCAGTATCCCCATGTACCAGTATCCCCGTGTACCAGTGTCCTCGTGTACCAATATCCCCGTATATCAGTATCCCTGTGTCCCAGTGTTCCCGTGTCCCATTGTTTCCGTGTACCAGTATCCCCATGTACCAGTATCCCCGTGTACCAGTATCCCCTTGTACCAGTATCTCAGAATCCCCGTGTACCAGTATCCCTGTGTACCAGTGTCCCTCTGTACCAGTATCCCCGTGTACCAGTATCGCCGTGTACCAGTGTCCCCGTTTACCAGTATTCCCGTGTACCAGTATCCCCGTGTACCAGTATCCCCGTGTACCAGTATCGCCGTGTACCAGTGTCCCCGTTTACCAGTATTCCCGTGTACCAGTATCCCCGTGTACCAGTGTCCCCGTGTACCAGTATCCCAGTGTATCAGTATTCCCATGTACCAGTGTACCAGTATCCCCTTGTACCAGTATTTCAGTATCCCCGTGTACCAGTATCCCCGTGTAAGTGATACCTTAAACGAGTTAAAAGCTGGATACATGATTCTATTTTACAGTCATTTTCAAGTCAATGGACCTTCAAAGTCAGGCGAAAATTGTCCAATTAGACTAGCTCTCTCTCTCTCTCTCTCTCTCTCTCTCTCTCTCTCTCTCTCTCTCTCTCTCTCTCTCTTCCTCTCTCTCTCTCTCTCTCTCTCTCTCTCTCTCTCTCTCTCTTTCTCTCTCTTTCTCTCTCTCTCTCGTAGGATTCGCGTGGACAAGAGATCGGTAGATCAGCGGGTTAGGGTGGCAGGTCAATAGGTCAGGGCAGCAGGTCAGAGTAGCAGGTCAACAGGTTAGGGTAGCAGGTCAACAGGTCAGAGTAGCAGGTCAACAGGTTAGGGTAGCAGGTCAACAGGTTAGTGTAGCAGGTTGACCTGCTAACCTGACCTGTTAACCTGCTACACTAACCTGTTGACCTGCTAACCTGTTGACCTGCTACCCTGACCTGTTGACCTGCTAACCTGACCTGTTGACCTGCTAACCTGACCTGTTAACAGGTCAGGTTAGCAGGTCAACAGGTCAGGGTAGCAGGTCAACAGGCCAGGTTAGTAGGTCAACAGGTCAGGGTAGCAGGTCAACAGGCCAGGTTAGCAGGTCAACAGGTCAGGGTAGCAGGTCAACAGGTCGGGGTAGTAGGTCAACAGGTTAGAGTAGCAGGTCAACAGGTTAGGGTAGCAGGTCAACAGGTTAGGGTAGCAGGTCAACAGGTTAGGGTAGCAGGTCAAGTGAATTTCAAATTATACATGACTATTATTATGTTCCTATAGAAGCACTAAATCCGTAAGGGTAATGCAGCGCCTGGCCAATGGGAGGGTAATAATATTAAGATTAATAATAATTATAATAATAATGGTGGTGATAATTGATGAGCCCACAAAGTTACTAGTTATGGGTGATTTCAACCACAATGAGATTAATTGGGAAAACCTGGAGCCAGATGATGGATATGGTACTGGAAAACCTCATGCATCAACATGTTAGGGACACTACCAGAGAGAGAGGTGAGGAACCAGCAAGACTGGACCTCGTATTCACCTTGAGTGGCTCGGACATTGAGGACATCACATATGAAAGGCCCCTCGGAGCTAGTGATCATGTGGTTCTCAGCTTTGAATACATAGTACAGTTACAAGTGGAGAGAGTAACAAGAGTAGGATGTGAAAAGCCAAACTACAAAAGGGTAAGACTACACAAGCAGGAGGTTCAGTGGGAAAGAGAATTGGTAGAAGAATCAGTAAACGAAATGATGGACTATGTGACAACAAAATGCAAGGAGGCAGAGGTGAGGTTTGTTCCCAAGGGCAACAGAAATAATGGGAAGACCAGAACGAGCCCTTGGTTTACCCGTAGGTGCAGGTAGACAAAAACTAAGTGCACTAGAGAATGGATACAGAAGACAAAGGACCGAACAATTGGAAGCTGAAGACTCAGACGCGTCAAAGATATGTTAGGAAAGATTTCTTTAGTCATACAGTTGTCAGGAAGTGGAATAGTCTGGCAAGTGACGTAGTGGAGGCAGGAACCATACATAGTTTCAAGATGAGGTTTGATAAAGCTCATGGAGCAGGAAGAGAGGACCTAGTAGCGATCAGTGAAGAGGCGGGGCCAGGAGCTATGAATCGACCCCTGCAACCACAAAAAGGTGAGTACACACAGGCCCCGGAGGGAGGGCAGGGCGAGAGGGTACGAGGGAGGATTGAATTGCTGCTAGGAGAGGGGAGGGTAAGGGGAGAGGATGGTTGGGGGGAGGATGGTTGAGGGGTGGATGGAAGGGAGAGGATGGTTGGGGGAGGAGGGTAGGGAAGGATATGGGGCAAAAACAAAAACAGACAATGCAAATATTCCGTGTAAACAAAAGACAAACACAAAATATAACACGAGAGGTTAACACCACGCAACGAGGCAGGTTGACTGGCAGGTTGACTGGCAGGTTGACTGGCTGGTTGACTGGCTGGTTGACTGGCTGGTTGACTGGCTGGTTGACTGGCTGGTTGACTGGCTAGTTGACTGGCTGGTTGACTGGCTGGTTGACTGGCTGGTTGACTGGCTGGTTGACTGGCTGGTTGACTGGCTGGTTGACTGGCTGGTTGACTGGCTGGTTGACTGGCAGGTTGACTGGCAGGTTGACTGGCTAGTTGACTGGCAGGTTGACTGGCTGGTTGACTGGCTGGTTGACTGGCTGGTTGACTGGCTAGTTGACTGGCTGGTTGACTGGCTGGTTGACTGGCTGGTTGACTGGCTGGTTGACTGGCTGGTTGACTGGCTGGTTGACTGGCTGGTTGACTGGCTGGTTGACTGGCGGTTGACTGGAGGTTGACTGGCAGGTTGACTGGCTGGTTGACTGAGGTTGACTGGCTGTGACTGGCTGGTTGACTGGCTGGTTGACTGGCTGGTTGACTGGCAGGTTGACTGGCTGGTTGACTGGCTGGTTGACTGGCTGGTTGACTGGCAGGTTGACTGGCAGGTTGACTGGCTGGTTGACTGGCTGGTTGACTGGCAGGTTGACTGGCTGGTTGACTGCAGTTGACTGGCTGGTTGACTGGCAGGTTGACTGGCTGGTTGACTGGCTGGTTGACTGGCGGTTGACTGGCTGCGTTGACTGGCTGGTTGACTGGCTGGTTGACTGGCTGGTTGACTGGCTGGTTGACTGGCTGGTTGACTGGCGGTTGACTGGCTGGTTGACTGGCTGGTTGACTGGCTGGTTGACTGGGCTGCGGTTGACGGTCAGTGACTGGCTGTGACTGGCTGGTTGACTGGCTGGTTGACTGGCTGGTTGACTGGCTGGTTGACTGGCGGTTGACTGCTGTTGACTGGCGGTTGACCTGGCTGGTTGACTGGCTGGTTGACTGGCAGGTTGACTGGCTAGTTGACTGGCTGGTTGACTGGCTGGTTGACTGGCTGGTTGACTGGCAGGTTGACTGGCTAGGTTGACTGGCTGGTTGACTGGCTGGTTGACTGGCAGGTTGACTGGCTGGTTGACTG
Source organism: Cherax destructor (assembly GCA_009830355.1). Lineage (NCBI taxonomy): Eukaryota > Metazoa > Arthropoda > Malacostraca > Decapoda > Parastacidae > Cherax > Cherax destructor. The sequence continues at coordinate 58,872 of WNWK01002839.1, forward strand.
GCTGGTTGACTGGCAGGTTGACTGGCTGGTTGACTGGCTGGTTGACTGGCAGGTTGACTGGCAGGTTGACTGGCAGGTTGACTGGCAGGTTGACTGGCTGGTTGACTGGCTGGTTGACTGGAAGGTTGACTGGCTGGTTGACTGGCTGGTTGACTGGCTGGTTGACTGGCAGGTTGACTGGCTGGTTGACTGGCTGGTTGACTGGCTGGTTGACTGGCTAGGTTGACTGGCTGGTTGACTGGCTGGTTGACTGGCTGGTTGACTGGCTGGTTGACTGGCAGGGTGTGACTGGCTGAGTTGACTGGCGGTTGACTGGCAGGTTGACTGGCAGGTTGACTGGCAGGCTTGACTGGCTGGTTGACTGGCTAGGCGGTTGACTGGCAGGTTGACTGGCAGGTTGACTGGCGGTTGACTGGCTGGTTGACTGGCTGGTTGACTGGCTGGTTGACTGGCAGGTTGACTGGCGGTTGACTGGCTGGTTGACTGGCGGTTGACTGGCGGTGACTGGGTTGACTGGCAGGTTGACTGGCTGGTTGACTGGCAGGTTGACTGGCAGGTTGACTGGCTGGTTGACTGGCTGGTTGACTGGCAGGTTGACTGGCAGGTTGACTGGCAGGTTGACTGGCAGGTTGACTGGCTGGTTGACTGGCGTGCGGCAGGTTGACTGGCAGGTTGACTGGCAGGTTGACTGGCGGTTGACTGGCTGGTTGACTGGCTGGTTGACTGGCGGTTGACTGGCAGGTTGACTGGCGGTTGACTGGCAGGTTGACTGGCGGTTGACTGGCAGGTTGACTGGCGGTTGACTGGCAGGTTGACTGGCAGGTTGACTGGCTGGTGGTGACTGGCAGGTTGACTGGCAGTTGACTGGCTGGTTGACTGGCTAGGTTGACTGGCAGGTTGACTGGCATCAGGTTGACTGGCTGGTTGACTGGCTGGTTGACTGGCTGGTTGACTGGCAGGTTGACTGGCAGGTTGACTGGCGGTGACTGGATGGTTGACTGGCTGGTTGACTGGCTGGTTGACTGGCAGGTTGACTGGCAGGTTGACTGGCTGTTGACTGGCTGGTTGACTGGCGGTTGACTGGCAGGTTGACTGGCAGGTTGACTGGCAGGTTGACTGGCTGGTTGACTGGCAGGTTGACTGCTGGTTGACTGGCAGGTTGACTGGCAGGCATTGACTGGCTGGTTGACTGGCTGGTTGACTGGCGGTTGACTGCGGTGACTGGAGGTTGACTGGCAGGTTGACTGGCGGTTGACTGGCGGTTGACTGCAGCTGAGCAGGTTGACTGGCAGGTTGACTGGCAGGTTGAGCTTGAGGTGGTGACTGGCGGTTGACTGGCAGGTTGACTGGCTGGTTGACTGGCAGGTTGAGCGGCTGGCTGCGTTGACTGGCTAGGTTGACTGGCAGGTTGACTGATTGCAGGCTGGTTGACTGGCTAGGTTGACTGGCAGGTTGCTGGCGGTGACTGGCTGGTTGACTGGCAGGTTGACGCTGGTTGACTGGCATGGCAGGTTGACTGGCAGGTTGACTGCAGGTCGCACGGCAGTTAGCTAGGCAGGTTGACTGGCAGGTTGAGGCAGGTGAGCAGGCTGGCAGGTGAGGCAGGTTGACTGGCAGGTTGACTGGCAGGAGCTAGCTAGGAGCGGTTGACTGGCTGGTTGACTGGCTAGGTTGACTGGCAGGCTGGAGCATGGCAGGTTGCTGGCAGGTTGACTGGAGGTTGACTGGCAGGCGAGCTGGCTGCGTGACTGGCAGGTGACTGGCAGGTTGACGGCAGGTTGACGGCAGGTGTGGTGACTGGCAGGTTGAGCTGGCAGGTGGACGTGCAGGTTACGGAGTTGACTGGCGTGACTGGCTGGTTGAGGCGGTGACTGGCAGGTGACTGGCAGGTTGACTGGCAGGTTAACGGCAGGTTGACGCGGAGGCGGTTGACTGGCTAGGTGACTGGCAGGTTGACAGCTATGGACGGCAGTTGACGGCTGAGGTGACTGGCTGGTTGACTGGCAGGTGGACTGGCTAGGTGTGACTGGCAGGTTGACTGGCAGGCGTGACGGGCAGGTTGACGGCAGTTGACGGCAGGTTGCTGCTGACTGGCAGTTGACGGCAGGTTGCTGGCGGTTGACAGGCAGGCGAATGGCAGGTTGACGGCAGGCTGATGGCTAGGTTGCTGGCAGGTTGACTGGCAGATAGGTAGGTAGGCAGGCAGGCAAGCAAGCAGGCAGGTAGGTAGGCAGGTAGGCAGGCAGGCAGGCAGATAGGTAGGTAGGCAGGCAGGCAAGCAAGCAAGCAGGCAGGCAGGCAGGCAGGCAAATAGGTAGGTAGGTAGGTAGGCAGGCAGGCAGGCAGGCAGGCAGGCAGGCAGGCAGGCAAGCAGGCAAGCAAGCAAGCAGGCAGGCAGGCAGGCAGGCAAATGGTAGGTAGGTAGGCAGGCAGGCAGGCAGGCAGGCAGGCAGGCAGGCAGGCAGGCAGGCAGGCAGGCAGGCAGGCAAGCAAGCAAGCAGGCAGGCAGGCAGGCAGGTAGGTAGGTAGGTATGTAGGCAGGCAGGCAGGCAGGCAGGCAGGCAGGCAAGCAGGCACTGTTTGTGAAGATTGGAAGCTACATCACAGTGTTATGGAAGGTACAGGAGCCGTGCCATGATGCTGGCACTGTGATCAACAACGTTGACTACAACATCCTTCAGAACATTATACACAGACACATATTAGGCCAGTCATCGAGTACACACCTGGTCAAACACCTGAACAAACTCAAAAAAGGTCCCAAGTTTAAACAAAACTAGTACCAGAACTGAGAGGAATGCACTGTGAAAAAATATTGAAGGAACTAAACCTAGCGACCTTGGGAAAGAGAACAAGGGGAGATATAATTATTACATAAAAAATATATATAAAATCTTAAGGCGAATTGATAAGAGTAAATAAGGACAAACTGTTTGAATTAAGATATCTAAGATCAAGGGAACACGTGTAAGCTGAAGACCTAAGATAAATCATAGGGATGTTAGGAAATATTTCTTTAGTTTCAAGGTGTTGGAAAAGTGGAATGACTTAAATGAAGGTGGGTTGGAGGCAGAGTCAATACACAGCTTCAAGAGTAGATATGATAAGACCCAAGAGGCCAGGAAATCAGCGATGCCGATCAATGAAAATTTACTTACTTACATGATTCATTACCTTTGTACCTTGTTCAGCTATCAAAACTTTGGGGTCAAGTCCCTGGACCCATTATATACCTCTGTAATCTTTTGACTACCGCCCACAGGATGGGTATGGGGCGCATAATAAAGATATTAAACTAAAAAAAACGATCAAAGTGATCTAGGAGGCCCCCGCAAAAACAACTCAGTGTGTACAGTGGTGGTCCTGGGATTTTTAGTTTTCCAGGCCAGGTCATGCAGAGGTGCCCCTCACCCCCCTCCCTCATCATTCATCAAGGCTCACTGCTCATTCCCCTCCCCTCATCATTCATCAAGGCTCACTGCTCATTCCCCTCCCCTCATCATTCATCAAGGCTCACTGCTCACTCCCCTCCCTCATCATTCATCAAGGCTCACTGCTCACTCCCTCCTCATCATTCATCAAGGCTCACTGCTCACTCCCTCCCTCATCATTCATCAAGGCTCACTGCTCATTCCCCTCCCCTCATCATTCATCAAGGCTCACTGCTCACTCCCCTCCCTCATCATTCATCAAGGCTCACTGCTCACTCCCCTCCCTCATCATTCATCAAGGCTCACTGCTCACTCCCCTCCCCTCATCATTCATCAAGGCTCACTGCTCATTCCCCTCCCCTCATCATTCATCAAGGCTCACTGCTCACCCCCTCCCCTCTTAACTTAAAGCTCCTCCTCCTTCATATATTGATCTGAGCTTCAAGTGACATGTTTTGGCTAAATAATAATAATAATATCTTTATTTCTACAAGTACATGTACAACTTATACAGACCATAGTTGACATCAATGACACTACTACATATCCTCAGTTATCTTAGGTAATCTGTACATCTGGTGTTATGTATGATAATTTATGTGTAACTGTCCCTTGTTATGCAGTGCATTTCCAGCAAATTTGGTTAATTTTGTCCCCAGGATGCGACCCACACCAGTCCACTAACACTCAGGAACCTATCTTACTGCTAGGTGAACATGGACAGCAGGTGTATGGTGACTAACACCCAGGTACCTACTTACTGCTAGGTGAAAAGGGACAGCAGGTGTATGGTGACTAGCACCCAGGTACCTACTTACTGCTAGATGAACAGGGACAGCAGGTGTCTTAAGGAGACACGTCCTAATGTTTCCACCCGTACCGGGGATCGAACCACGGACCTCAATGGAACACTCAACCAATATTTCGAAATATATAGGCAATTGTAGAGACTTACGACAGTTTTAACATCATTATAAGCAATGATCTGGGAAGAAACAAACACAAAAACACTATAGAAACGTAATGGCTTACCAGAGAATGACTGGAACAAGTGTGGGAGTCTTCAAGTCTAACTTGGATCACTACCTCAGTCAAGCTCCAGATCAACCAGGCTGTGATGGATATGTGGGCTAGCGGGCCGTCAGCAACAACAGCCCTGGTTGAAGAAGCAACAGGGAGGCCTAGCTCCTCCCTGGGAACAGGTCAAGGGGGCTTCACAGGTCACTGACACTGTCAGAGGGACACGCTGGACTCTGGGCGGTTAACCTCCCTTAATCTCTCACGGGTAACATAATAAAAGAAAATGAATAGTTTGTTCATCTTAAGGGAAACTTAACTGGATTATATAAAGCACTTAAGTACGTTAAGATACAAATACATATAAGTACAATAATCATAATTAGTGTAAATTTCCTAGGATAACCCAAAAAAATTCAGATGGCGACTTTATTTTTATTAGGGTCCTATTTTAATTGGGATCCTTCATATTTCCATTGGGGGTCCACTTATTAGTTGCCATTTGTCAAAGCTACTTATCGATAGACATGGCCTCTTCTTTTTTAAGGGGGAGAGGGGGTCTTACTCATCAGTCCCTCAGTGTAGGACTGAGGGACTGATTACCTCATCTTCCACTATTTGCTGTATATATTTCTGACTTTTTTGGGTTATCCTGGGTTCTCTACACATATGCTGCTATGTATGATACTCTTTGTAACTGTATTTGTGTATACCTGAATAAACTTACTGTGTTCATGTATTGTATTGATAAAGCCACTGGATGGTGAAACGTCTATACATTAGTATGGTTATAATCGTTGTATAACCATAATTTTTAAAGGGGTGAAGGGGTAAGCCAGTGGAAGGCCTCAGTCACATGACCAAAAGCTCCAGTTGTGGGTCATCATGTGACTCAGACCCGCATCATCATCTTCCCAGTGTTGAATAACACTGATAATTATTATATTAGTGTTGCATTCAAGGAAAAGCACTAAACCCATAAGGGTCATATAGCACCTGGAAAATCGGGTTTTCAAGTTTGATCCAAGGAAAGGGTAGCTCGAATATCTTGGATTAAAAACCCTTCACTGGCATCCCATAAAAAAATTATATTTCAGTAGTTAAGATTTTCATGAATGGGAAATGAGAGGCAATCAGGTTTGATCCAAGGAAGGCGAAGACAAAGCTCCATTTGGGTGACTGTATAGACAGCCTCATCCATGGGCAGGACTGGATTAAGGCATAGGTTTTAGGGGCTGCAGCCCAGGGGCCTCCACCAGCTGGAGGGTCTCCAGCCCAGGGTCCTCCACCAGCTGGAGGGCCTCCAGGTGCTGCAGCCCATGGTCCTCCACCAGCTGGAGAGCCTCCAGGTGCTGCAGCCCAGGGTCCTCCGCCAGCTGGAGGGCCTCCAGGTGCTGCAGCCCATGGTCCTCCGCCAGCTGGAGGGCCTCCGGGTGCTGCAGCCCATGGTCCTCTGCCAGCTGGAGGGCCTCCAGGTGCTGCAGCCCATGGTTCTCCGCCAGCTGGAGGGCCTCCGGGTGCTGCAGCCCAGGGTCCTCCGCCAGTTGGAGGGCCTCCAGGTGCTGCAGCCCAGGAGCCTCCAGCTCTGTCCATGGGTCTTCTTTTTAGCATACTGGCATCTCCCACTGAGGTAGAGCAACCCAAAAAAGAGAGGAAACACATTCACCATCAATTATTCAATGACTGTCTTGCCAGAAGTGTGCCGAGATCACAGTTCAGATGATCTCTGAACTATAACATTCCCAGCCCTCCTTCAGAGTACAGGTATTGTACTTTCCACCTCTAAGACTCAAGTCCATCTAACCATTTTATCCGAATCCCTTCATAAATGTTACCTTACTCACTCCAACAGCACATCAGATCATAAGAACCATTCCTCCTCCTCTTGATATAGTTGATTTATCCATGGTTATTATTATATTTGAAAAGTTATATTGGTGTGGGTCATTCATTATTGGGCATCCATAATGTGCATTATTATTATTATAATCAAAAGAAGCGCTAAACCACAAGGGTTATACAGCCATAATGTGTGTAACAGTGATAAGCAACACACAGGCTCCATCTCCCTCACAGTACACCATACACCCTGACTCTGACTTCTTTGCTAAAAGTACTGTATTCACGGGATGCACTAAACCTGTAGGGGCCATACACTGTCTATACTGTATTTACAGGAAAGCTTTGGAGCTGTCCTGTGAATACAGTATAGGCCATGTATAACCCCTACAAGTTTAGTGCACTGTGAATATAATTCATGTGAATACAGCACCTAGGGAATGGGAGGTAACGAGGTCTGATGCAAAGAGAAGGCAAGCCCCAAATCCTTGCACCAAGAGCCTTTCATTAGCTTCAAGACCCCCCTTCCTCCTTGAAGAGTGTATGATAAAGACCTTTCACTGTAATTTTCAGCCTAACACCCTTCAGGGTGTCAGTACAGTAAATGAAAGAGAAACACCAGAATAAAAGAACATGTTTTTAATAGCAAAAATTGTCTAGGTATAAATAAGCATCAATAACAAAAGTCTGAAGCCTGAGTACATCCAGGTTTGTGTCACTAATATGAGTTGAAATACTCCCACATGAGAACATAAATACTACCACATGGGAACATAAATACTCCCACATGAGAACAAATACTACCACATGGGAATATAAATACTACCACATGGAAACAAATACTCCCACATGGCAACATAAACACTACCACATTGAGACATAAATACTCCCACATGAGAACATAAATAGTACCACATGGGAACATAAATACTACCACATGGGAACATACATACTCCCACATGAGAACATAAATAGTACCACATGGGGACATAAATACTCCTGCATGGGAACATAAATACTCACACATGGGAACATAAATACTCCCACATGGGAACATAAATACTCCCACATAGGAACATAAATACTCTCAAACAGAAACATAAATACTCCTATCACACACACACACTTAAATGATGTCATAGCTGAGAACACAAAGTAATTATCAAATCTTGTCTCTCCGTGATAAGATGGGCAGACAATCCTGGCTCTGAACCCTTCGCAGCCACAGTTATTTATTATTAATACTTGAGAACTCTTCAAGTGTTTCAAAATAAGTATAAACAAACACAGGTATATTTCTATCAATAAATACTGACTTACAATAAGTCACCTGAAGATCATCTGCTGCTCCTCAGAGGACAATAATGACATACACACAAGAGATACGTGAATTCTTAGGTAAAACAAGATTTAATAAAACACCAGTTTTAGCAAGGTTACTATTAATGTGGTAACCAGACTTTTGTTTTATAAATGATAATATGTATTCTGCACCAATTAATAATTACAATCTGAATCTAAAATATTAAGTATTTAAAACTTCATAAGATGGATTTTCTTTTTAGACTGGAAATTTCCTTTTATTTAGTTTTTGTGGAAAATAATATATTAGCTAATTCAGCACTTTCTTTAGGAAAAAGTGAGCAGGAAAATCTTCAGCTGATGTCAATAAACTAACAATACTGTATTGTATGACTGTAATACTCTGCATTTAATACTCTGCATCATCACTGGCTCTGCATTATGCGTTAAATCCGTGCCACTTATTTGAAAGCTTTTTAAGAAATAAAGATCTGAATTTGAGTAGTATTTAATAAACCAATGCTGAAAAACTGTGGACATTAAGCCATAATTAATCACTAAATATACAATTTTTTTTATATGAGAATGGATAGCCTAGAAATTTTGGGAAAATATCATAACTTTTCTCTGATTCCTCTTGAGAACTTGACTTTAAACTTCTGAACTAATCCTGAGCATTTTTAGGAAATATTTCAGCTAAATTATGAAATAAAAATGAATAACTATGTTACGATAAAAAAAAAACTCGGTATTTGAAAATTTTCAGTGTATAATAAGTTGAGGTAAAAGACACTTATATACAGTTCAGGACGTTTCCTTTAATAAATGTCCTGAACTGTGCCTTTTTCCACATCTTGTCGGTATCACCATACCATTTCTCAAAATAAGTTAACCCTACATATGTCAACATATACTTTTTGATCACATAGGTTGTGAATCCAAACTGAGTGTTGTTTCTATGATAGCACAAGTCCAAGAATATATGTATTCCTCATTATTGATTACTTTGAATGATATATTGTAATGTGGATTAATTTTGTTAGCTGCTGGATAATAAATTAGATCCACACTAGGTTTTGAGGCATACCAATTGAAGGAGCATCTTGGAAGGATCATAATGCCCTAGACTGCATGTCACTCAGTAACTAACGACAGTATAGTGCATACTTTCACAGTACTGTAACTAGATGGAAGATCTTTAGCAATGGCTTCGGCTCAGCAAGCTAAACCTCTCAGGGATTTATTTGATATTTGTGCTTTGTATACAAAGTGAATATAATGTAGGGACACAATAAAATGTTGAGAAGTCATGAATCTATGTTCAATGCAAACAGAACCTCATATTTCTTAACTAGAGGAAACATGTCTTCAATTACTGGTATTACGTATATGTAACTTATCCTTCATTCAAACATCACCAGCAACTGTATTTCCTTCAAGTGAAGGCTTGTTTCTACGTTTTGCAAAACAGGAGAAGTACCATATGGACTGATCGCTGAAAATAAAAATATATGTTAAAAAATTGTTGCAGTGAAGGGCACTAAATTATTATGATCATGAGAAAGTGCTCAACAAATAGAGGGTTATATAGTGAATAGGGAATGGTAGATAATCAGCTTTGATCCATTAAGATTAAGAGATTAAGATTATTTATTTCTCTGTTAAAATTACAATGTGTGTTTTATATTTAGAAGACAATAATTACAAAGATGGCCATTAGCATGCCTAGCATGCCCAGGCATGCTAGGCATTTTGGGAAGACTTAATACTAGTTTTTAATCTATATTACAAATTTCATATTATTATTATTATTATAATCAAATAGAAGCGCTAAACCACAGGGGTTATACAGCGCTGCAGGTTATTGTAGGATGCAGGGAGAGTGGGTTGTAAGAGGGAGATGGACGATTAGTAGGGTATGGAGTGCAAGATGACGGTGGATTGTGCAGGGGAGGAGGGTAGCAAGAGATCGAGGTAGAAGGGACTGAGGGAGGTGCTAGAGGTATAATCTTCAGAGTTTGTGTAGTAAGTCAGTTTCTGTCAAAAAGTCAATGAGAGAGTCAGGATTAAAGGAGGGGCCATCTGCAAGAAGGGAAGGTAAAGAAAGGGCCGCAGAGCGAAGACGTCGTTGGAGGTAAATTCTGCGTGCTCGTTGATAG
>WNWK01002839.1:68719-191769 GCA_009830355.1 Cherax destructor
GGTTCATGGATTGGGTCAGCCATGGTTAGGTTACTTCTTTCTTTTTATTTTTAAGAAAAAAAAAAGAAAGAAGAAGAAAATAAAAAAAAAAAAAGAATAAAAAAGGGGGAACGTGGAGGAATGAGGTCCTGGAGGAATGAAAGGGCGCAAATCCCCTCCGTGCCCAAGAGGACCTCAACACAAAGTAGTGCAGATGCTGCATGGAACCCGTGCCATACCCTACCCTTCACGCCAGTAAACCAGCAATCCGGGATAGCAACCCCCACATCCACCAGACCATCTCCGGCGGACAAAAGGAGAGGCGACCGGATATCCGCCACAAACATACCGCCTTCGGCCACCACCCCCGAATCGAAAGGTGGCCTCCAGAATACACCCCGTCCCCGAAAGATACCCAAGCCACCCCGGGTGACCGGAGAGGATCGGACATCCCCAGGCGATCCAGATTCCAGACAAACTACACCACCGCCAAGGACCTCAACAGAATGGGATGGACTACGATACCCTTCCCCTACCTAGGAACTAGAATGCCTGAGGAAAGCTCCCAGGGTAAAACTGGGAAGGAAATAAGGGAGGGATGAGGAGGAGGAGGAGAAGGGAAAAGGGAGGATGGGGAGATGGGAAAAGGGAGGGGATTGGGGAATTAGGGTTCGGTCTGAGGAAGAGACCAAAGGTCCAATTCCTCAGACCGATAACCTCTTTACCACGTCAAGGAGCCCCTTAAAGAGGACAAATTTCATATGAATACAAATTTCAAATGATTAAATAGATTTACAATAGTATATCAGTATAGTATATTGGAGTATATCAGGCAAACTTAAGACTAGTTTGAGATTTATTAGACAATAGCTATATTCGGGATTTTATGTTTACTGTCCTTTGGGAAGAGTAACTCTTATTCCTTGAAACAAGAACCCTTCATTCGGGGCCCATTATGGAATCTTTAAATACAAATACAAAATATATTTCTTTGCAAAGGTTATGCTGTATGACCCCTGTGGTTTAGCGCTTCTTTTGATTATAATAATTTGCAAAGGTTACAATGTGTGATTACATTTTCTAATTTGTTAGGTTCAAAAAAGCCACTATCATGCTGGGGCATTTTGGGCAGACTAATCCTCCCTCAAAGGATAGCATAGTACAGTAAATATTACATTATTACTATACAGTGGTACCTCGGTTAACGATATTTTTTCATTCCAGAATGCTGTTCAAGTGCCATTACCAAACGAATTTATCCCCATAAGGAATAATGTAAAATAGACTAGTCCTTTTAGACCCCTAAAAATACACTTACAAAAGCATTTAAAAAAATAAACTTACATAAAAAGGCGAGTTTAGGGACCATCGTTAACCGAGGTACCACTGTATTTACTTAAAGATAGCAATTAGTAATTTATTAAAGTTATATTTTTGTACTATGTTTTTTATTACAATATTCAATAAATGAAAAAATTAACCTGCTACTCATTTTAAATATTCATTTATCTTTAATTTAAAAGGAAATCTAATTTTCATTCCTTAAAATTTTCATCATTTATAGACTTTTGGTTTATACCTTTTCACTGATTATACATAGCAAGTTTTGTTATAGGCTCTGCATGCTCTCTGTATTTGCAATAAAAATAAACTTCAACTGAATTCCATCACTGTTTATTCACAGACAGAATAAAGAATATCCATACTTATGGACCACTCTCCAAACTGATTTCTCAAATGCAAAAATATGATATCCTCACCTTCCAAAAGATTCACTTTCTTGCAGAGTTTGTGGGAGTTCACAGCCTACTGTCTCGGGCAAGAACACAACCAGACAACCGGACACTATGGACAGCGCTCCGAAGATGATAAGCGGCAAAGGCCTGTAAGTGCGGGCCTGTGGAAGCAGTAAACATACAAATTAAGTCAGTACCGTAATGAAGTAGATTCTATCTACAATAATGTTTTGAGTGCAGTGCCACAAGGATCCATTTTAAAACCATTCAAGACAGCAATGAAAGATGAAACATACCTACCTAACCATAATAAAAATTTGTGGACAATAAGATTTTCTGAAAAGAGAACAGTAAACACTTTATTAAATAAAGTGCTATTTATTTTCACCAGTTATAGTGTTTTAAGTAGGTGTAGTCAGTGTTTAAATATGGTAATTAAGGTGGAAAAGTTAAAGAACTTGTAAGGTTTACTTGAGTATTTCTAGGCTTTGGATCCATTAAAGGAAGTTGACTGACACTGATGAGATGCTTTTGATCTAAGGAACTGAACCTGTCCTTCCCTTTCTTGGATCGAACCTGATTGCTTCCCTTTTCCCCAGGTACATAATTCCATAAGTTTTCTTAAAATTTCATACTTTTGGTGTCATTACCTTCAGAAAAAGATTCTCTACTATTTTAAAAGATTTTTTTTTTTTTAAAGTGGACACTGAGCAATATTAATTTCAGGTGACTGGACAGTGAAATGGTTAACTTGCAAATCAATTTGCATATTTACCAAAAAGTACAAAGGATAAGAGGTAAACTACAATTCAAATGACTCAGAATAAGGCAGAATAATCACTTCATACACTGAACAAGTCTAATAATGTAATCCTCAACCATTAAAGATATTCTGAGAGCCACATGTGCGATTTTGTCATCCCTTGCTAGACTGCAGAGCAAGACAGAACACCAGTGTGATAAACTACATAAGTATCTACATATCAAAGTTTTCTAAGCAAAACTACAAAGTGATAATTTCCCTCAAAAAGCTAAGACTAAGTGGCAGCTTCCTACTAAGTGGCACTTAACATAAAGCCAGTTCCCACTAGAGTGACTACAAACAACACTAATTGTTTTAACATGCAAATAGCTAAAAATTTACCTGAAATAAAGACCATTAGGAGGGTGGGAAAGTAACTTCTCCCTTTTGATAGAACACAAACAATCCTAAATGATCAAGTCTACAATAGCTAGAAAGATCATGTAGTATGTAATTTAAGGTGACAAATAATAATAATAATAATCCAATAACCATCCATGGTTACTTAGACCTCACTAACATTATCCATTGCCCATCTAATAATACCTCTGTCAATCTGCAATCTCACATTAAGCTTCATAAGCTGAAATGTAGCACGTGTAAAAAAGTTATGTAGATTTAAGGCAAAATGGTTCACAAAATTACAAATTATAATGTTTTTTGCATTGTTTCTTTCAAAGAAGAAGTGCACCGATTGAGACAGAAGGAATGATCCTCTAATATCTCTCTCCTACTTTGTTTTATCTGAAAATGAAAACTAGTATACAGTGGACCCTCGCTATTCGAACACTCCAAACTCGCCCTATTATGTAAGTTTATTATTGTAAGTGCTTTTATAAGTGTATTTTTGGGGGTCTGAAATGGACTAATCTAATTACATCATTCCTTATGGGAATAAATGTGTTTGGTAACAGCACTTGAACAGCATTCTGGAATGAAGAATGTTCGAATAGAGAGGGTCCACTGTACGTTACATGAAAGAACAATTGCAAAACAGGTGACGTTAAATATGAAGGATAACGTCAGATAAAAAATTAAAATATATGGAGTACTTTAAGCCATCTGGATCTAGAACTGAATAAATTATATTGTAATGACTTACAAGAGAAGCAATGAATGGTGCAAGAATTCCTCCAACACGAGCACACATGGAACAAGCACCAATTCCGACGCTTCGGTAATCAGTTGGGAAGATTTCCGCAGAATAGATGTAGACGATGGCAAATGCAGCTGCGATACCAAACTTGCCCAACAAGCTCAGCACCACCACCAACCATTCATAACCTATTATCAAAAAATGAACAGAAAATACAAAAAGACCACAGTGCACATTTAAAGGGGTAGAATCAAGTTTAACTAATTACTAGTTCAGTAAAAATGGTGGTTTTTCCTATACCGCACAGTACATACTTGATATTTCTATACTTTTGTTTCCAGGCAGTGTCATTAATATTTATATAAAAAAGGCATTTATCTCATATGAATTTAAATTAGTATAACATGAACAGATAGTTTATTTGTTTATACCTCTATTGTAGACAAAAAAGTATATTCTCTAGGAATGTACCATGAGCCCCAGAGCCATCATAAGGTAATCTGTGATAAGAAATGGGTGACCATGCTTGACATTAATTATTTGCTGTGTGTATAATAGATCAGAATAGAGGTTTGATATGGACTCTTCATATTACCTATAAGGTTCAGTGAAGGCACCACATCCTGCATCAGGATACTGTTATGTAAGAAATATCTATTTCGAGTATTTTGTGCGGAACTGCATATAAAATATAATCAGGGTTTTTTATAACCTTGTGAATTTACAGTTAATACCCAAAAAATATGTAAAATTTCTATATGTTGCCTGCAAACAATAGTGTTCATTATTTTCAATATTGTAATACTGTTCATTTCTTAGGCTTCTTCCCATCTTCAGGGGCAGAGCATCTCATCATAAACTTTTCAGAACTTTTAAAACAAATGCCAATTTAGCCTCAGAATTAATGGCTATTAGATATTGCTAATCGAGTGTGGTGATAAAGATATGAAGACCAAAAACCTAACTCCTTATTAAATAATTATCTTTAATAAAAATTACATTTTTTCAACACGACAGCCGTCTTCCACCGAGGCAGGGTTACCCAAAAAAGAAAGAAACACTTTTACCATCATTCACACAGAGGTTCCCAAATATGGCAGTTTAGATGTCACTCTAAACAGCCAATATCCCAAACCCCTCCTTTAAAGTGCAGGTATTGTACTTCCCATCTCCAGGACTCAAGTCCGGCTATCCAGTTTCCCTGAATCCCTTCACAAACTACAGTATTACCCTGCTCACACTCTAACAGCTCATCAGGTCCCAAAAACTATTTGTCTCCATTCACCACTATCTAACACACTCACACATGCCTGCTACGTGTCCAGGTCCCTTGCACACAAAACCTCTTTTACCCCCTCCCTCCATCCCTTCCTAGGATGACCCCTACCCCTCCTCCCCTTCACTACAAATTTATACATCCTCAAAGTCAACTTTTTTGCTCCATCCTCTCTAAATGGCCAAACCACCTCAATAACCCCTCTTCAGCCCTCTGAATAATACCTTTAGTAACTCCACACCTCCTAATTTCCACACTACGAATTCTCTGCATAATATTTACACCACACATTGCCCACAGACACGACATCTCCACTGCCTTCAGCCTCTTTCTCGCTGCAGCATTCACATACTATATTCAAATTAAATTTACCTATTATACAGTACTAATTCCAATTTCTATTATGATGCTTAGAGAGTGAAAACAAATGCAAGGGTCACAATGCCACTAATATCAGATGAATAACAAGACTAAAGGAAGGAAGATTCATAGTTTAGTCCTGAGTGTTTTGTTCAACCACAGTGATGCCATCATGACTCACGAAATCATAATGACACGATTGCAAACAAACCATACCACGGGTGGGGTTAGAACCCGCGATGAGAGAATCATAAAACTCCAGACCGACGCATTAGCCACTGGGCCAGCTAGCTACAATAAGATTCATCCAACTAGGTATATTTATGCACCATAAGAAGGTTAGCACAGGCACCTCTGTGACCACAAATGCAAGTTTTTACAGAAGAATCTCCCACTAGCGTGTCTGTGACAAACTCTAGCTCAAGTTCCCTCAAAGCCGTCATCATGACTCACGAAATCGTAATGACACGATTGCAAACAAACCATACCACAGGTGGGGTTAGAACCCGCAATCAGAGAGTCATAAAATGCCACCATCTGGCAGTAAACAATGAAAATATTAACTTTGCTCCATTCCCAACTTAATGGAAAAGTGAATACCATTTCAGTTTCTGCAAATACCATATGACTATTGTAACTACAGAAGTATTTGCTAAAGCTAAATATTGCATCTCAATTAATAACCACCATTTAGCCTGACACCAGCCACATAAGAGGCACATAAGTTCCCCCATCTTCTAATAACATGTTCATTTTTCCACTATAATCTACCTTGTCTATAATTACTATTGCATTTGCTTTGTCTATTTCGTAATGTGAAGTCTAGGATCTTTGTTTAATTCATGGTATAACTTAACAAATCTTTGATGACAATTGTGACCTCTGCAACACAATTGTCATCAAAGATTTGTTAAGTTATACCATGAATTAAGGAAAGATCCTAGACTTCACTTTACAAAACAAAGCAAATGTGATAGTAATTATGGACAAGGTAGATTATAGTGGAAAAATGAACATGTTATTGGAAGATAGGTGAACTTATGTGCCTCTTAACACCTGAACAGCAGCTCCTCAGTGATCTTAGTAAAGAACAGTCATACATTTTTTATTATATTCAAAGAGTGACATTTCAATACCTTTGGTAATATGCAATAAAAATCCACTGAAAATGAAATTTTGCCATATCTTAATTATCATAATGACTTGTTCTTCCTCAATCAGTGTAGGATAACTACTTGTTTAAGTAGCTATAAGGATAATAATACCCATACTTACCCAATGTTCTGTTACAAGAGCAACTCAAAGCTAACTTTCAATAACTACATGTATATTTACTTAAATAAAAATTTACCTACTGAAATAAAAACCAGATCTCAAGTAACTAGTAGATAAAGATGGAAATTTAATGGAGTTCCGGATTCTTTTTTCAACTAATCACGCCAATGTCATTTTGTGCTTTGTTTTTACTGTTACTAAATAATATACATTTCAAATTAGAAAACTGAATGTATGAAAATAGGTGTATTGCCACCTGATAATACGTTATTTCTTAAACCCTGAATAAGTCTCCCAAAACTGGCGCAAAATGACGCATTTAGCACACTCTGCACAATGTCTTGTATTTTTCTTTGGTAATATTTGTACTGCACAGTTTATTTTTGCTTGCTGTTTAGTGATTTTGTGTTTAAGCTATGAGGTTACTTTGTATTCAATGAACATTTGTTGATAAATATGAAATTTTTTCTTGTCATCATCACAAGTTTTAGCAGTATATTGTATGTTATCCTCAGAGATAATAGTTTAGGCAAGCACCTTCATTAAACAGGATATCATTGTTTTTGAAATACCCACATACAATGAATTATTTTCTAATTCTATATTAAAAAAGCAGCTTATACAGGAACAAGATTTTTGCACAGTAAGCAAGATTCAGTACGTAATCTGTACGTACAGTAGTTTGTTACATTCGTAAAAGCTTGTATTATGTATATGTATACACAGAATGATTTTTCATTGATTGGCAAAAACACAAAAATGCACTATACTGTACTAGAATAGTACTGTACTTTTTACACCTACAGAAAATAAAAATAAATGTTTATGTTAGGTAAATGGACACAGATGCAACTAATTTGACATTTTATTGAAGCAACATTTCGCTCTCCAGGAGTTTTGTCAAGCCATTACTGCTTGACAGAGTTCCTGTAGTGAAACTGCAAAAATAAAATATCACATTAGTTGCATCTGTGCCCATTTACCTAACATTTTGTCAGTAATTCTACCATTATAATAATTTTTTATGTTAATTTCTATCTAGAAGACCATGTGTGCTTTGCGTGAGTGAAGTGGCGTGGGTGTGGGCACGGAGTCAGCCACATGCCCACAGGCTTTACCTTCTGGTACAAATCCGGATATGAAGCATGAGACTCCGCCAAGCAATAGCACGAAGGAGAGCGTGCCCTTCCTTCCCATTCTGTGGAATCACAGTCATTCAGTAACACCCTACAGGGCTCTCCCAGATGTACTTAAATCATGCTCCAAGACATTATGACAAATTCCTCTCTCTCTCTCCGTCCTTCTTGCTGGAGTTAGCACCCTTAAATGTCAAGTCTTCTAATGGCAAACTTTTTAATACACATTTACTATCACAGTCACAAGAAAGTGCTAAACACTTGAAGACATCTTTATCAATGAAGAATTAAAGAACCTTATCCTCTGACATTCATATGGTTTATAAAAGAAGTGAAATATTATATACTTTACATGAGCAACAACTAGACTAATATAATTCTATTTCGATTAACCATTTTCGGAATAGGACCCTGTCAGGTTAACTCTAAAACACTTGTGCAGGAAATTGTTTTTAAACTAGCTTCATGCCCAGTATGATCATTTATTTATGTCTTCAGTGTGAAGGTGTACCACTGCTACCTCTGGCTTCTAATGCCAGTCAGTTTCCTGGATGATTAAGATCTTCCCATGGAGATCTTCAATCGTTCTTGTAGATTTTCAACTTGTTGCTCAGATAGATACCCAGGTGTTGCACAGGCATCTTATTCATCAACTTGTTGGTATTATATACATTTAATTATGTTGCTTTTACCTACTGGAACACTATGATCTCATTTATTCCTGCTTTGGAGGGTCATACAGACCTGGTTTAAGAAGACACATGAGCAAACACTGGATATATTAATTAGACCTCGGCACCTTGAGTGCTTTGGTCCCTCGTTATTATCAATTACCAAGGTTTATACCATAATGTGCAGTCCTGACTCCCTATGTTTGGTGTGTTTCACTGAACTTCAAGTGTGGATTAATAAGACACATGTGCAGTTTCTTTATTATCGAAATGTTTCACCTGCACAATGGGCTTCTTCAGTTGAATACAGGTGGATATTAAAACTAGAGACAGTAGAAGTAATTTTGATTATTCCTCAGCTTAGATAGAAGGTAGTCTGTTCCTTCCTCTACTATCTCCAGTTTTATATTTACCTGGTAAATATAAAGCCCAAATGTTGCATATGTGTCTTAGCCACCAACTTGGCATTGTATACTATCAATAATATGATCTAGAGGTGTTATTACTTCAGTGTTGAGGGCACCATTCAGTGATGTTCTACTGCTGCACAGTGAACTATGTCACCATTCAGTGATGCTCTACTGCTGCACAGTGAACTATGTCACCATTCAGTGATGCTCTACTGATGCACAGTGAACTATGTCGTTACTGCCTGGCACATAGACTCTTCTCTTGTGTTCAGTACATTTACTTGAACTTACAGTGGATCAGAGTGAGGTCTTCCATTCACAGTGGTATGTATTTTATACGATTACATTTTGTTTGTGAGCCTTTGATCAGCACAATACACGCATGATACACTCTTCTTAAAAATGAAGATCTATTAAAAGGTGTTCTAATACACAGTATTTTAAGCTTGGCTAACTCCCAGTCAACAGTGTCAGAGGAACTTTAATGACATGCATGTTTACTCTTAAGTTTTAAATGTAATGCAGATGGAATAGGAGAGCCCTGTGTGTATCTTCCATGCAACAACTATTCAACATTGGACAAATTAAAGCTATGGAGAACCTATGCAATTGCATCATTAAATAATGCTTTAAAGATCAACAAGTTATGTGAATATGAAGTCTAAAATATGGAATTTGGCATAGAAACATGGAGGTGATAATGATCACACAGTCAATGAATTAATGGCAACTAGTGAAAATACCTAAATAATCAAGGTAATAATAAGAGATGGCTTATAATAAAAGCTGTGGGGAAATGAGTCAAAATAAAAAATAGGCCAAATGAAACTATTCAAAACAAGATTTTTAAAACAAATTAACTTATATTAAAATAGCCTGGGATGTTGAGTTAATGCAGGCTTTTTATTTAATCAAATCACTGAAACTGAATGAGCCATATAAAACTAACGCTGATAAGCAATTATAGTATTTAAAATAATAATTATATAAGCATCATCAAAACTCAAAAAGTACGTATAATAAAAAAGGAAAAGAAAAAATCTATCTGCAATCCTCTTGAAAAATAATTATGTACAAATATTCTGAACATGAGTTATAATCGAAGAACAAAAATATAAGAGTAATACAGTAAGTTCAATAAAATAATCTTCCTTAAAGAAAATAAAGATACTTAAACTGTGTTAGCAGATATGAATGCTGAAGAAAGAGATATGCTCAAGCGAAACTACAAGTGAACACAGTGGATTGAATGACTGAACAAATAGCCAGACATTGACTGCTTCCTGTCTATGTTATATTTGCTGCTGCTACTACCACTGCTGTCTGCTTTTGCTGCCACTGCTGTGCTCAGATGTGCCTCCCATGTGAACAACACAGCTATACATTTTAGTAGAATGAAGGAGGAAGTTATACATGAATATACAGTATAATGCAAAATGATATGGACAAATCGGTAATGAGGCTAAGGAGAAGTGGAATGGAAGATGATGATGATGATAAGAGATAAAAATGGAATACTAATGACATACTGTAAAAGAATATTAACTTAATGGAGACCCTATTGATCACAGGCAGTTCAGAGAATTTAATATCCAACACTTAAGTTTGAGAAGGAATGCTCGAGTTAGTGGCTACAATATTACAACTATTCACGAACATTTTGGTTAAGGCTTAATTCTGGCAAAATTCAAAATTAGAAAGTGAAAAATTTTCTTACAACCAAATTTACAAAACTACAATTATTGACAAGAATCTTGTCTCAAAACAGTGATGTTAATAATGTACAGATTACAAATTTTACTCTTTAAATAAATAAATATGCAAAGAAAATAAAAAAAAATATATAAATGGATTTAACAGTACTGTACATCCAGGATAACACCATTTTATAATTATCAAGTAATCTTTAATGTTGATATTATAATTTAAAAATTTGCTTGATTGAGAATTCTCCTATAATTAACTTAGTTATAATTTATAATAAAATATTTTTATCCTGGTATTATCATATGAAGAATAAATAACTTTCTCAACAATATCTACTGGTTAATTTCAAGGAAGTGTATTGCATAATAAAAAAAATTACCACATCTGCCATTTCCCACCACAGCAGTAACCCAAATAATGAAGCACATTCATCATCATTCATTCAACAGCTGTCTTGCCAGAAATGTATGAACATCACAATTCCAATGACCCTCCCAGTGGCAACAACCTCCTCTTCCTCCTTCAGAATACAAGCACTGTACCTCCCACCTCCAACACCATAACAAATCCCCCAAAAAACTTTTCATCTGGGACACTCAAACATGCCTGCTGGATGACTGTGCTGTTTTCACTAAAAGCCTCATTCATCCTCAACATCCAACCCTTCCTGGGACCTCCACTACCCCTTCTTCCTTCCATTCATCCTGCATTATACAGTCTTGGTCAACATATTCTGCTCCACTCATTCAAAATGATTGAACCATTTTGAAAATGCCTCCTCCATTCTTTAAGTTATATCTTTTATACTGCCACACAGTGTTACGAACAGTATCCTGCATAATACACAGCCTTCTAATTTTTATGTTCCTTATTCTCTGCATAGTATTCACACCAAACACTGACCTCAAACATAATATTGCCATTTCCCTTTCATCAATAATCAAAATATTCTCTCAATCTTTCCACTGCCTACACATCTCAATCTAGCAGCTCTCTCTCATTCTTAACTGTTAAGTTCTTTTCTTTCCCAGTGTACAAAATACAGTATGAAACAGTATTGAGAGGCCAAATTAAAAATAAAATTTGCACTGACTTAAAATGAGATTACCTGCTAAGTCTCGACTTGAATAAGAATGCTTAACAGTAAACTATTAATTTCAGAGCTCAAAAGAAAATAGTTTGAAACATCAGAACAAAATCATAAGCATACCAGAGCAGTTAATGTCAATTTTGTAAATTAAAAGAGCATTTTAATGCTGGTTTATGCTAAAGCAGCTCAAAGATAATTTGCCTCATTAATCTTCAAATCACAATAATATTTCTTTCATTCCCATTAACAGACTTCAATTTTTAAAAACTTTTCAAGTAGTCTTAAAACACCACTTTTCCTACTTTTTTATCAAAGACAAAGTTCAGTGGTAAGTACAGTGGTACCTCGAGTTACGATATTTTTTCGTTCGAGAATGCTGTTCAAGTGCCATTACCAAACGAATTTATCCCCATAAGGAATAATGTAAAATAGACTAGTCCTTTTACACCCCAAAAAATATACTTACAAAAGCATTTAAAAAAATAAACTTACATAAAAGGGCGATTTTGGGGACCATCGTAACTCGAGGTACCACTGTATAATGTTGGCAGTGAGATGAAGAAAATGTTATGCATACTCTACTTTTACAAATAGTCATTAGCTAACAAACGTCTTTTTACAATAATCAATAACAAAGTGCTTTAGCTATCATACTGATAAATAACTGCAGCTTAAACAAAATACGTACTGTACAAAAAAATTATCAACATGAATGAGTGTTACATGAAGTGGCATACTGAAGAGAAGCAAGAACACAAGGACATATTGCAGGACAAACCTACTGCAACATTTCACTCTGTGTATCAAGCTATATTAAGTCATCTTCAAAAGACTCTACAGAACAAAAATGTTACCCCAAGAAAAGTTTGTTCTGCAGTTTGTGTCTTCAAGAATGGGGGGTAATTAAACTTAAAGAAACAATTATGCTACACATAATTAAAAAATAATCCGCACTTAGAGGAAACGAATGATAATGTCTCCTCTTCTAAGTGCAAGTTATTTGTGAAATGTTTCAGCCATGGCATTGTGACTTTTATTCTACAGTGTATATAGGATCTTGCTGCATGGTATATGTCTAACATGAATGATGAAAATTACAAATCAAGAAAATGAAGACAATGAATTTTTGTATCTGAAGTTTCGAGGAACTAAAGTACCAAATATATTCTCTGAAATTTTCAGTATTTACATTTTTAATGATCTTTTTAAATTCCTAAGTGTTTTTGTCTAGTCACGTGTCCCCTACCCACCCTCCCCAAGGAACGAAGATATTACCTGTCAAGGACGAGGAAGGAGAAGATGTAAGATGGAATCTCAATCAACATAGTGGCAATGAAATTGACGAAGATATTGCCACCTAAGTTGCCAGAATTGGAGGATAGTCCGTAGTATACCAGCGTGCAGACAGCCCTGCCAAACATGATTATTAAGACAAATACAAACTGGTATGTGAATCTGAAAATTATATTATAAAGCATATGGTTGATTTAAAAATCATTTTGTGTTAGTTCCAAGCTTTAATTTATCTAAGGGATAATATAATTTCAGTATTGCAATAAAAATAATATACATACATGCATGCCTACATACATAAATACACACATACATGCATATATACATACATATTAAGAAAATATAACATTATTTATATCTCTTGACGAAGTCTTCATGTGACCTGAATATATTTGGTGAGAATATTCATTCTTTTCACACACTCTTTTTTCATTAGAAAAGATTAGTGAATGTTTATATACTAGACATGGTTCCTGTCTATAAAACAAAACAGAAAATACTAAACATTCCATAATAGATTATTGCATCAAGGTAAAAGAATTAACTACAAGAATGAAGAAGTCGGCAAATAATATACTACAGGAGGCCCCACTTTATTGTTTTGCTAATACAGCAGTTTTCAATTATAACCATTAATCATTTATTCACACTTCCTACAGTAAATATATTTACCACTCACTATAAGTTAAGGACGAAAATACTTTAAGGTAAGTAATATGTGTACTGTATATGCATTTTTTAGGCCTAGCTCTATTGCTTACTGAATACTATATGATAGTGTAACATGTTATCAAGTTTTAATATGCATTTGAAAGTGAAAAAGAGGCTATTTCACTTTAGTGCGATTTTTGCTTTACAACTGTAGCTCGGAATCTAACCTGCTGTATAAGTGGGGCTCTACAGTAGCCCGGAACCTAACTTTCTGTATTAGCGGGGCCCTCCAGTAGCCCAGAACCTAACCTGCTGTATAAGTGGGGCTCTTCAGTAGCCTGGAACCTAAACTTCTGTATTAGTGTGGCCCTACAGTAGCCCAGAACCTAACCTGCTGTATAAGTGGGGCTCTTCAGTAGCCTGGAACCTAACCTAACCTGTATTAGTGGGGCCCTACAGTAGCCCAGAACCTAACCTGCTGTATAAGTGGGGCTCTTCAGTAGCCTGGAACCTAACCTTCTGTATTAGTGGGGCCCTACAGTAGCCCAGAACTTAACCTGCTGTATAAGCGGGGCCCTCCTGAAATGTACTGTATTTTGTATTTTTAAACTGTTGAAATAAGTCCTAATTTTAGACCAGTAACCCATCAGCAAGTTAATGGTGAAGATTTACTCAAGTACCTCCAACTAAACAATTTACATACGAATTTCAATACTATACAAACAAACTTTATTTCTATAAAGCGGAGAACAATGTATTATACAATTAAGGTGACTGACATATGTAAATACTTTATAGAAAGCCCCTTCTTAAGCAAAGCACCTCAGGCAGCCTTAAAACTGAATTGTTATTATATATATATGAATGGTGGTGAAAGTGTTTCTTTTTCGGGTCACCATGCCTTGGTGGGAGACTGCCACCATCTTAAAAAAAATGCATATGAGAATAAGAATAGATAGTTTTTAAAATATTGGAGGTATTTAGTTGAGACCTGCTACACTTACCAGCAGAAGAACATGTTGAAAGATCTTTTCCTCATATTTGGCGTTTTAAGAAGATCAATAACAGTCTTCTTGGTCTGATCTTCAGGTTTAGTTTCACTCACAAGTTCAACTTTGCTGTTAGAGACTGACAAAACTCCATCAATGGTGGAAACCTGTCAGTAGGTATAATAAATGTGATTAATATACAGTACTGTATTCAGATTCTACATCTCACAATTAATATACAGTACTGTATTAAGATTCTACATCTCACAATTAATATACAGTACTGTATTAAGATTCTACATCTCACAATTAATATACAGTACTGTATTAAGATTCTACATCTCACAATTAATTCTCACACCATGTAAATGAAGGTGATGGAGGAGTTGAATGTAAACAAATGGAGAAGAATAAATTTAGGAGATATGGAAAACAATGGGGAAGCTGTGGGTGAAGAAAAAGACACTGCTATGAAAAAATAAATTGATGTACAAATGCAAAATGTTAGAAGAATTATTTATAGATCTAACCATGACTTCTAAGGGAGAAATTTTTAAACTCTTGTATTATCATGAGAAATAAAGATTTAGAAAATATTAAATATTGGAGCTCTGTAATAACTTCATTCAGTGGTGGACCTACATGTTTGGGGTCCTGAAGCTTGAACTGTTACAAGGGCCCCTTTCACAACCCCTTCTCATACAGCAAACCCAAATTTTTAAGCAATGTGGACTAAAGTCGCTTCTGGGGCCCCTCCAGAATTAGGAGCCCTGAAGCTTAAGCTTCATTAGTAGATTTTCCCCTGTGTACATTATGAATATTGCCCATTTATATTTATATTTCAGTAAGTATAAAATGAATCATTCCAGGTCCACTTACCTGCACATTATCATCGTCTAACATATACTTTGGGACCTCAACAGCATTAAACCAGGCAGCTCTCTCTATAATCTTCCTGGCCTCAGTCTTGCGATCCTGGGCTACCAACCATCGAACACTCTCAGGCATTATCCTGTAGAAAAAACAATATACTATATATATACATGTATATACATTTCTCCATGGGGAATTGGAACAGAATTCTTCCTCTTTTTAAGCCATGCATGTCGTAAGAGTCCACTAAAATGACAGGAGCAAGGGGCTAGTAACCCCTTCTCCTGTATATGTATATTACTAAATATAAAAGGAGAAACTTTCGTTTTTCCTTTTGGACCACCCCGCCTCGGTGGGATACGGCCGCAGGTTAGCTAACACCCTGGTCGGCTAACAACCAGGTCGGCTAACACCCTGGTCGGCTAACAACCAGGTCGGCTAACAACCAGGTTCTCAATGGCGGTCTCTGCTTTTCGGGAATGCCAAGTAGTATATATTGATACACAGTTTAATGAAGTTAATTTCCTGCTGGGACGCCCACTAACATTATGTAAATGAGATACAATTCAGAACCCATGACGTCACTCACAGTAACAGACCCATACAGGAAGACAACATGTTCTATGATATGACTCATACATGAAGACATGTCCTGTGATATGACCCATACAGGAAGACATGTTCAGTGATATGACTCATACAGGAAGAAATGTTCTGTAATATTACCCATACAGGAAGACAACATGTTCAGTGATATGACCCATACAGGAAGTCAACATGTTCAGTAATATGACTCATACAGGAAGTCAACATGTTCAGTAATATGGACACTGTCTTTCTATAGAAAAGAGCTGCACAATAGGTTAGTGAAAGTGAGACACATATACTTAGTAATAAAATACCTACTTAGTGGTCCATACACAAATTATACATACCAATTGTAAGATATAAGCAGGAAAGCAGGAGCAGTAACAGCAACCTGCAGGTAACGCCAGTCTCTTATGAAGATGGCCATCACCCCAGTCAGAGATTCACCCAGAGCAAAGGGAACTTCAATGAAAATCCCACAAAACGTACGCCATTTGGCACCAACAAATTCAACAGCTGTGAAAAAACATTAAAAGAAAATTAAACAACGACTATACACAATTTACCCGAAACTTACGAAATTTCGGTTCAAGTCAGACCGAAACGTCACAGTAAGTTATATTCTCCCGTGCGCGGGTTATTTTTATATTAAAATATAATATAATATCTTTATTTCTACATGTACAAGGTATACAGACCATAGCTGACATCAGTGACATACTACTATATAGAAAGCCGCTTGTTACGCACAGCATTTCCCGCAAATTAGATCCATTTTTGTCCCAGGATGCGACCCACACCAGTCCACTAACACCCAGGTACCCATTTTACTGATGGATGAACAGGGACAACAGGTGTAAGTAAACACACCAAATGCTTCCACCCTCGCCGGGAATCGAATCCCGGACCCTCAGCGTGTGAAGCGAGAGCTTTGCACACCAAGCCGGTATTGTGCCTTTCAGTTTTTTTATACTAGGCCTAAACAAACATTTCTTGTCTGCATAATAATCAATATACTATATCTTAAAAATGAATTTTAACCCTTTCACAATGTAAAACTAACCAGTTTATTACCACTGAATTGTTTAGCTATCAAAACACAGGAGCCCAGACCCTGGTACCCATTATGTTCCCCTGCGACTAGCGAAGAGGCGGGGTCAGGAGCTGTGACCCAATCCCTGCAACCATATATAAGCGAGTCTATAATTCCGCTTTAATTTTTGTTTACGTTTTTCTAAATAAAAGTACAGTGTCCAAGGGGCAAAAGTATTCCAAATGCATTTCTTGCATAATAATACAATCAGAGCATCAGAGTACTGTATTATACAAGAGAGATATCCAGGTTAGGGTCAATTTTCAGTGACTTGCAACATTTTTTCTTGAACTAAAAGTAATGTTCTCATTCAGGTTTTATATTGTATCAGGTTTATCCCTGTCTGCATTCTTAATATTATTATTACACTACTTACCCAGTACAACTGAAAGTACTTACCCAGTACAACTGAAAGTACTTACCCAGTACAACTGAAAGTACTTACCCAGTACAACTGAAAGTACTTACCCAGTACAACTGAAAGTACTTACCCAGTACAACTGAAAGTACTTACCCAGTACAACTGAAAGTACTTACCCAGTACAACTGAAAGTACTTACCCAGTACAACTGAAAGTACTTACCCAGTACAACTGAAAGTACTTACCCAGTACAACTGAAAGTACTTACCCAGTACAACTGAAAGTAAGTACTTAACCAGTACAAATGAAAGTACTTACCCCAATACAAATGAAAGTACTTACCCAGTACAACTGAAAGTACTTACCCAGTACAACTGAAAGTAAGTACTTAACCAGTACAAATGAAAGTACTTACCCCAATACAAATGAAAGTACTTAACCAGTACAAATGAAAGTACTTACCCAGTACAAATGAAAGTACTTAACCAGTACAAATGAAAGTACTTACCCAGTACAAATGAAAGTACTTACCCAGTACAAATGGAAGTACTTACCCAGTACAAATGAAAGTAAGTACTTACCCAGTACAAATGAAAGTAAGTACTTAACCAGTACAAATGAAAGTACTTACCCAGTACAAATGAAAGTACTTAACCAGTACAAATGAAAGTAAGTACTTAACCAGTACAAATGAAAGTTTTTACCCAGTACAAATGAAAGTACTTAACCAGTACAAATGAAAGCAAGTACTTACCCAGTACAAATGAAAGAAAGTACTTACCCAGTACAACTAAAAGCAAGTACTTACCCAGTACAAATGAAAGAAAGTACTTACCCAGTACAAATGAAAGCAAGCACTTACCCAGTACAAATGAAAGAAAGTACTTACCCAGTACAAATGAAAGCAAGTACTTACCCAGTATAACTAAAAGCAAGTACTTACCCAGTACAAATGAAAGAAAGTACTTACCCAATACAAATGAAAGAAAGTACTTACCCAGTACAAATGAAAGCAAGCACTTACCCAGTACAATTGAAAGAAAGTACTTACCCAGTACAACTAAAAGCAAGTACTTACCTAGTACAAATGAAAGAAAGTACTTACCCAATACAAATGAAAGAAAGTACTTACCCAGTACAAATGAAAGCAAGCACTTACCCAGTACAAATGAAATAAAGTACTTACCCAGTACAACTAAAAGCAAGTACTTACGCAGTACAACTAAAAGCAAGTACTTACCCAGTACAAATGAAAGAAAGTACTTACCCAGTACAAATGAAAGCAAGTACTTACCCAGTACAACTAAAAGCAAGTACTTACCCAGTACAACTAAAAGCAAGTACTTACCCAGTACAACTAAAAGCAAGTACTTACCCAGTACAACTAAAAGCAAGTACTTACCCAGTACAACTAAAAGCAAGTACTTACCCAGTACAAATGAAAGCAAGTAGTTACCCAGTACAAATGAAAGCAAGTACTTACCCAGTACAACTAAAAGCAAGTACTTACCCAGTACAACTAAAAGCAAGTACTTACCCAGTACAACTAAAAGCAAGTACTTACCCAGTACAAATGAAAGCAAGTAGTTACCCAGTACAAATGAAAGCAAGTACTTACCCAGTACAACTAAAAGCAAGTACTTACCCAGTACAACTAAAAGCAAGTACTTACCCAGTACAACTAAAAGCAAGTACTTACCCAGTACAAATGAAAGCAAGTAGTTACCCAGTACAACTAAAAGCAAGTAGTTACCCAGTACAAATGGAAGTACTTACCCAGTACAAATATGACCTGAAAGAGGCCCACACCTCCAGCACCAGTGAAGAAACGCATTAAGAGGAACATGTAGTAGGTGGGGGACACAGCACTCAGAACTCCCCCGCCTCCCAGCAGTACAACTGACACTAAGATTCCATTCTTTCTTCCAAAACGATCAGCTAAATCACCAATGACAATAGCGCCGACTAACATACCAATCATGTACATGGAGCCAGCGAGAGGACCCAGGAAAGCCCTGTCACACGTTAAGTCAAACTGTGGAAATAAATATGACAAAATATATTAACAGCAGTCAGGTCAAAGTTTGATGGAGATTCTGTACATATACAATACTATCAGTAGTAGCTAGTCAGCATATACAAATTATTATGGTATTGATTAGAGGAAAGTATGAATAATTTATATTACACACACACACACACGAGGCGGGGCCAGGAGCTGAGTCTCGACCCCTGCAACCACAAATAGGGGAGTACACACACACATATAAAGTGAATTAATATGATACAGTAAGACTCAGAGCGCCAGCACAGAGAATAGTCTAATCCATTTAAAAAATCATAAACACTAGGATGACCAGTCAAAATTACCAAAAAAAAAAATATATATACATATATAGTACTATATATATATAGTGTCCTACATCAACACCGGCGTCAAGGAACATTCTTTGATGGGGGTCTAGAGACACTAACATACAAACTAGCATACCTATGTCTAATAAGTTTATATAGTTACAATTTTACAAATTTTTCAGATTAAAATTATCTTACATAATAACATGTGAAAATTACTTAGGATAACCCAAAGAGGAGTCAAAGTGGCTTATTTCAAGCCTGGCCACTTATTGCTAAGCTGTAAATAATAAGATATTACAAGGACCCCAATGGAAATAAGTCACTTTGTTTGACTTTTTTGGGTTATCCTGGGTAATTCACACATATGTTACTATGCAAAACAACCACTTCCAAGAGCTTTTGATTTCACACATCAAGGAAATGTAAAAATAATAGGATAGCAGAAGGCTTATAAGGCTGAGATATCACTTCACGTATGACCTTACACCCCACCTAGTTGTCTTGCATACTGTGATATCACCTGTTTTACTGTGATCTTATTGCATATATTACTGAGTATGATAATGTGTACCTGTATACCTGGAGAGGGTTTCGGGGGTCAACGCCCCCGCGGCCCGGTCTGAGACCAGGCCTCGTGGTGGATCAGGCTCTGATCAACCAGGCTGTACCTAAATAAATCACTTTGGCTTCTTTGGGTTATCCTAGGTAATTTACACCATGCTTTGATAATTGTAATTATGTGTACTTGTGCCTAAATAAACTTACTAACCTCAGTGACAGTAGTTCTAGAGAAGAGTGAGGTGTCGTAGACCCACTCTGAGCAGGGTGTAGTAGAGTTGGAAAATGTATCGGGTTCACATTGGTCAGTGGCATTCTCCAGTATCCTGACGTGGCACTGGTCACCCTCGGGGATGGCCCACTCTACGAAGGTCTCGTTATACTGGGTAGTGTTATCATCACATGATGGTACCACACATCTGACAGCAATCAATGAGCACAATTTAATGTAGCGCTAAAATAATTACCTGTATAGTAAGTATAAATTAACATTTCTTTCTCTTCAAATAGGAAGTAGCAATAGTATCTGAAACAGTAATAATAATAATAATAATAATCTTTATTTCTACAAGTACATTTTTTTTTTTTTTTTTTATTAACACATCGGCCGATTCCCACCAAGGCAGGGTGGCCCGAAAAAGAAAAACTTTCATCATCATCATTCACTCCATCACTGTCTTGCCAGAAGGGTGCTTTACACTACAGTTATAAAACTGCAACATTAACACCCCTCCTTTAGAGTGCCGGCACTGTACTTCCCATCTCCAGAACTCAAGTCCGGCCTGCCGGTTTCCTGAATCCTTCATAAATGTTACTTTGCTCACACTCCAACAGCACGTCAAGTTTTAAAAAACCATATGCCTCCATTCACTCCTATCAAATACGCTCACACATGCTTGCTGGAAGTCCAAGCCCTCGCACACAAAACTTCCTTTACCCCTCCCTCCAACCTTTCCTAGGCCGACCCCTACCCCGCCTTCCCTCCACTACAGATTTATACACTCTCGAAGTCACTCTGTCTCGTTCCATTCTCTCTACATGTCCAAACCACCTCAACAACCCCTCCTCAGCTCTCTGGACAATCGTTTTGGTAATCCCGCACCTCCTCCTAATTTCCAAACTCCGAATTCTCTGCATTATATTCACACCACACATTGACCTCAGACATGACATCTCCACTGCCTCCAGCCTTCTCCTCGTTGCAACATTCATCACCCATGCTTCACACCCATATAAGAGCGTTGGTATAACTATACTCTCATACATTCCCCTCTTTACTTCCATGGACAAGGTTCTTTGTCTCCACAGACTCGAAGTGCTCCACTCACCCTTTTCCCCTCATCAATTCTATGATTCACCTCATCCTTCATAGACCCATCCGCCGACATGTCCACTCCCAAATATCTGAATACATTCACCTCCTCCATACTCTCTCCCTCCAATCTGATATCCAATCTTTCGTCACCTATTCTTTTTGTTATCCTCATCACCTTACTCTTTCCTATATTCACTTTCAATTTTCTTCTTTTACACACCCTACCAAATTCATCCACCAACCTCTGCAGCTTCTCTTCAGAATCTCCCAAAAGCACAGTGTCATCAGCAAAAAGCAACTGTGACAACTCCCACTTTGTATTTGCTTCTTTATCTTTTAGCCCAACACCTCTTGCCAAGACCCTCGCATTCACTTCTCTTACAACCCCATCTATAAATATATTGAACAACCACGGTGACATCACACATCCTTGTCTAAGGCCCACTTTTACTGGGAAATAGTCCCCTTCCCTCCTACACACTCTAACCTGAGCCTCACTATCCTCATAAAAACTCTTCACTGCTTTCAGTAACCTTCCTCCTATTCCATACACCTGCAACATCTGCCACATTGCCCCCTATCTACCCTATCATACGCCTTTTCCAAATCCATAAATGCCACAAAAACATCTTTACCCTTATCCAAATACTGTTCACCTATATGTTTCACTGTAAACACTTGGTCTACACACCCCCTACCTTTCCTAAAGCCCCCTTGTTCATCTGCTATCCTGCTTTCTGTTTTACTCTTAATTCTTTCAATAATAACTCTACCATACACTTTACCAGGTACACTCAACAGACTTATTCCCCTATAATTTTTGCACTCTCTTTGTCCCCTTTGCCTTTATACAAAGGAACAATACACGCTCTCTGCCAATCCCTAGGTACCTTACCCTCTTCCATACATTTATTAAATAATAGCACCAACCACTCCAAAATTATATCCCCACCTGCTTTTAACATTTCTATCTTTATCCCATCAATCCCAGCTGCCTTACCCCTTTCATTCTACCCACTGCCTCACGAACTTCCCTACACCCACAACTGGCTCTTCCACACTCCTACAAGATGTTATTCCTCCTTGCCCTACACACGAAATCACAGCTTCCTGTCTTCATCAACATTTAACAAATCCTCAAAATATTCTCTCCATCTTCCCGATACCTCTAACTCTCCATTTAATAACTCTCCTCTCCTATTTTTAACTGTCAAATCCATTTGTTCTCTAGGCTTCCTCAACTTATTAATCTCATTCCAAAACTTTTTCTTATTTTCAACAAAATTTGCTGATAACATCTCACCCACTCTCTCATCTGCTCTCTTTTACATTGCTTCACCACTCTTTTAACCTCTCTTTTTCTCTCCATATACTCTTCCCTCCTTGCATCACTTCTACTTTGTAAAAACCTCTCATATGCTAACTTTTCTCCCTTACTACTCTCTTTACATCATCATTCCACCAATCGCTCCTCTTCCCTCCCGCACCCACTCGCCTGTAACCACAAACTTCTGCTGAACACTCTAACACTACATTTTTAAATCTACCCCATACATTTTCGACCCCATTGCCTACACTCTCACTAGCCCATCTATCCTCCAATAGTTGTTTATATCTTACCCTAACTGCCTCCTCTTTTAGTTTATAAACCTTCACCTCTTTTACTTACTGATTCTATTTTCCTTGTATCCCATCTACCTTTTACTCCCACTGTAGCTATAACTAAAAAGTGATCTGATATATCTGTAGCCCCTCTATAAACATGTACATCCTGAAGTCTACTCAACAGTCTTTTATCTACCAATACATAGTCCAACAAACTACTGTCATTACGCCTTACATCATATCTTGTATACTTATTTATCCTCTTTTTCTTAAAATATGTATTACCTATAACTAAACCCCTTTCTATACAAAGTTCAATCAAAGGGCTCCCATTATCATTTACACCTGGCACCCCAAACTTACCTACTACACCCTCTCTGCATGTTTCTCCCACTTTAGCATTTAGGTCCCCTACCACAATTACTCTCTCATTTGGTTCAAAAGTTCCTATACATTCGCTTAACATCTCCCAAAATCTCTCTCTCCTCTACACTCCTCTCTTCTCCAGGTGCATACACGCTTATTATGACCCACTTTTCGCATCCGACCCTTATTTTAATCCACATAATCCTTGAATTTACACATTTATATTCCCTCTTTTCCTTCCATAACTGATCCTTCAACATTATTGCTACCCCTTCCTTAGCTCTAACTCTCTCAGATACTCCTGACTTAATCCCATTTATTTCTCCCCACTGAAACTCGCCTACCCCTTCAGCTTTGTTTCGCTTAGGGCCAGGACATCCAACTTCTTTTCATTCATAACATCGGCAATCATCTCTTTCTTATCATCCGCACTACATCCACGCACATTCAGACAACCCAATTTTATAAAGTTTTTCTTCTTCTCGTTTTTAGTAGATTTGTACAGGAGAAGGGGTTACTAGCCCATTGCTCCCGGCATCTTAGTCGCCTCATACGACACGCATGGCTTACGGAGGAAAGATTCTTTTCCACTTCCCCATGGACAATAGAGAAAATAAAAAGAACAAGAGCTATTAAGAAAAAGAAGAAAAACCTAGATGTGTGTATGTATATATATGCATGTGTATGCCAGTGTAGTGTGACCTAAAGTGTAAGTAGAAGTAGCTAGATATACCTGTTATCCAGCGTGTTTATGAGACAGAAAAAAGACACCAGCAATCCTACCATCATGTAAAACAGTTTCAGGTTTCTGTTTCACAGTCACCTGGCAGGACGGTAGTACCTCCCTGGGTGGTTGCTGTCTACCAACCTACTACCTATACATATACAAGGTATAGTCATAGTTGACATCAATAACATACTACTACTATATAGAAAGCCCCTTGTTATGCTGAGCATTTCGGGGCAAATTAGGTCAGTTTTTTCCCAGGATGCGACCCACACCAGTCCACTAACACCCAGGTACCCATTATTACTGATGGGTGAACATAGACAACCAGTGTAAGGAAACACGCCCAATGTTTCCACCCTCGCTGGGAGTCGAACCCGGACCCTCACCGTGTAAAGCGAGAGCTTTATTCACCAGTAGGCAGTAGCATCAATGACAGCAGCATAGTAACAGTAACTGATGTATGCAGTAATACAGTAGTAGTAGTGTATTAATATAAATTTCAATACACAACAAATTTCGTCCCCCTCAATATTAGTGATCATTATATTTACATACATCAATTTTGAGTGATGATTTAAGTGATAATCTGTGACCATAAAAAAAATATCTCGGCAAAATAAATAAATTTCTAAAAAATTTCGTTATTCAAATTTTAATAATGAACGACTTTTTTATATTACGTTTAACGTATATAAACAGAAAGATGGACACAGTATAAGATGATGAGGAAGACTCATCAAGGTGACTCATCTGTCATAAGAGACTCAGAAGGGTGACTCACCTGTATCATGACAAGACTCATCAAGGAGACTCACCTGTGAGGGTCATGATAAGGACTCATCAAGATGACTCACCTGTATCATGACAAGACTCATCAAGATGGCTCACCTGTATCATGACAAGACTCATCAAGATGACTCACCTGTATCATGACAAGACTCATCAAGATGACTCACCTGTATCATGACAAGACTCATCCACACGACTCACCTGAATCATGACAAGACTGATCCACGAGACTCACCTGTATCATGACAAGACTCATCAAGATGACTCACCTGTGAGGCAGGGTCATGATGAGGAAGATTGAGTCCACGTACACTGGGGCAGAGATCACAGCAGCCAGCCAGGCTAACCCATACACGTACACCTGCAAAGGACACGTATTTACAATGAGTCAATCTGACCAATAAAAATTGGATACCACAAAGATCCTACTATGCTGAGTTATGGATTAGCTTAACTATTACTGCCAGCGGATATTGTCTAGATCACGTTAGGCAGAGCTGCAGGATATGACCTTGGTGTACCTCTTTGTATATACATTGATAAATGTATATCTCAATTTATATAGAGAAATGTATCTTTAAATACACTGAAAATGTGTGGCTTTTATTGTAAATGCACTAAGAAATGCATATCTCTGTGTGTATGAACTGAGATATACACAATGTATATACATTGAGATCTATCTCAATGTATATACATTGAGATATATACAATGTATATACATTGTTTAATTTAATCCATATTTTAGGTATTATAGCATTCTTCAGGTCTGTGTATATAAGACATACACCCAGTGAAAATAAATCACACTGACTTTTTTGGGTCATTATTCTGAATAAAGTCGTATGTCTATAACAATTATATGCTCATTGTGACCATTGTGTAAGTGTATACTAGTCCGTAAAAGCATTTGTAGTGAGCCTGATTGAACTTTTATTCTAAGTCGATATGCACCGAAAGGTGTGGGTATCTCCAGTGTATATGTGCTGAAACTTTAATATTTTTTAAGGGATTAATGTATATTTGGCATACTCTTGCATGCAGCTTGAATGACCTTAACATTGTCGATATGCTTTCAAACCCAATAAACTCAACACCTTAATGACCCCACGTCCAGTCGATAGGCTTTAATTAAACACAACTAACAAAATTGAGGTTTTCAACAAACCTGGGCACGACCGAAGTCCATCTTGTAGAAATAAATAAGCAGAGGGTCCTTATCCAGACTTGGATCTTTCGAGGGTATTCTGGTGCCATGATTGCTCTCTGGCCGGTGTTGAAGTTCAAATGGATTTTCTACTGTCGTGGGAGTCAATATATCTCCCTGTTGGACTGGGGTATATTTGATGGTCATCGTCCTGCTGGGAAAATATAAACATAGTAAATGAGTTTGAGGACTCGCCTGTCATGGGTTCAAGACTCACCCATTCTGTGATTGGTTTGCAATCGTATTATTTCGATTTCGATAATCAGTTATAGTAAATAATGTTTATGTTATAACTTATAAATAATTACTGTTATCATGACTGCTGCTTATACTTTACGGCCCAATCCCTGGAGCCATTATCTACCTCTGATTTTTTGACTACCGCCCATACACGATGGGTATAGGGTGCATAATAAAGATATTAAACTAACTCTGTTGGTCATTATCTTTTCACTAACAAACTAGCTTCATCCTGTCATGAGATGACCATGCCAGCTACTATGTATTACACCTTTTGCTGTGACTGTCACGGCTAAACAAGAACATTATGTTTCATAATTCACTGTTGCAGGACTCGACTTTCAGGCTGGGCGTAATGTATGTGGAGAATGTCTTACGCTGTTGTCCAGGTCCAGCAGTTAATAACTACCTGGCTGTTACATGTGCTGCTTCCTGGGGTCAGTGTTGTAGGTCGTCTCTTAGAAAGGAATACAAGGACAGGTTACATACAATGAGAAGTGTGTATCTCTCAGTGTATATTCGCTGAGTTTCCTTTAATCCGTTGTAGGGATTAAAGTATATTTGATTGGTGGTATACATGACCCCCAAAGGAAATAAGTCACTATGACTTTACTGGGTTATCCTAGGTAAGTTACACGTTACTATATAAGACAACTAAAAATCTAAACTTGTGTAAGGAACTTTAATAAACTAATTTACACCCTATATGACCATTGTGTAATCGACAGGCTTTAAACCCAATAAACCAAACAATAAGGATGGACAAAAGCCATACTACTGGGCTTTGTTGGGCCATCCCAGGTTAATAATTTTTGTTAAATTGCCCTGAGTACAACTTTGTAGTACCCACAGTCAGTGGCCAGGCTTCAAACACCTTTTATTGTACAACAATAAAGGAATGGAACAGACTGTCATTGATGTCAGCTAGGCCTGTATACCTTGTACATGTACGTACTTGTAGAAATAAAGATATTATTATTATTATTACTGCCTGCACATGTCAAAGCCAGTCAGAGTATGGACCAGTTCAAGAAGAGAGCCAAAAGGTGCCTAATGAATGTAGCGACAGAAAGGAAGGAGAATGATATTTTTATATTTTGAGCTAACACACATGTAAATATAAATAACTCAGTTTACCTTATTCTTAATATGGTATTGATTAGAGGAAAATATGAATAATTTATATTACACACACATTATCTCCTTTATAGTATAATAATTAAGGTAATAAAAGGACCCAATGGAAATAAGTCACTGTCTGACTTTATTGGGTTATCCTAGGTTCTCTACACATATGCTGCTATGTATGATAATCTATGTAACTGTATTTGTGTATACCTGAATAAACTTACTACCGTCAATCAATACTGTTCAGTAAGCGTGTGCGACGATCATAAAAAACGGGAACAATTACACCAAGAGCAAGAATTAAAGAAAATGGACATTGCAAACCAATTTAATGGTAAACAAGGCAATTTTTTTACTCTTGCTCCAAGTATACAGATACAACCAGTAACGTAGCAATCTTCGCATCTACCCATGTATGTTCTAGGGGCTTAGAAGCATGTTATGTGCTACTGGAAAATAAAGAGTTTGTTGGAAGTAGTAGCAATCATATATTTTAATACAACTTATTTTTTTTTAGACCAAACCTATAGACTTTCTCAGGTGCTCTGGAGACTTTGTAGGCTGTAAGCTAGCGATTATCTTGTTAAGATCTTTCTGGTCTGATGGTCTTTCTAATGGAAGGGGAGATGGACGCGTTGTTGTGATAGTCTCTTGAATCAAGGAATTATACAATGCAATACAGAATTAAGTACGGACCCCCAATGGAAATAAGTCACTGACTTTTTTTTTTTGGAGTTATCCTAGGTGATTTACATGTTAAACTGTATAATTGTACTTATGTGTACCTGTACCTAAATAAACTTACGATCTTTATTTCTTTGAAACATCATAGAAATTACAATGAATGGTTTTTAATAGTTTGCTTGTGTTCAGATATGATGCAGTTCTTAGATTACATCATCTATGTACTAAGCCCCTTGTTTTGCCAAGTATTCCTGACAGACTAAAACCAGTACTTACGACCTAAATCCAGTATATTTTATACGTTAAAAGGTGGTTAAGATTACATTGATGTAGTAAATGAATAAGCTAGCAATTTAATATACAATTGACATGGGAGATGATAATAGTCATTACGTGTTATTGCATCAAGTTCAGGACATTTTTTTGACGATGTTTTGTAACTGAAAAAAAAAGGGCGATTTTTTATTTATAGAGTAGCTTTCCAAAATTTTAATTTGATATACATGGAGTTATTATAGAGTTGTTGCACACGTGGAATATATGAGGTATTTATTTCTAGTGTGTATGTTTATATCTTTTGTTACAGGTCTCCTAGAATTGTTTAAGCTCAGGATTAATATTTGTATTGAATATTTTGTATGTAGGCTCTGGTCCAACATGAGGCCTGGTCACAGACCGGGCCGCAGGGGCGTTGACCCCTGGAATTCTCTCCAGGTCTCCAGGTATGGATACTTTGTATATTAAACAAGTTCAAAACTGAATAGTGGAGAGGAAGGAAGTGTTGTAGCTGCCTCTTCCCGTTTATTGGATTAAATCTGATTACCTTTCATTCCCCAGATACTGTATAACTCTTATAAGTGTAGAATCTACTACTACTACTACTATTAATAATGGTGTGGCAGTGTATATGATGGTGGTCACAGTTGCAACATTAGGGTGTGAGGACCTTGCCTCTTGCCCAACTTTCTCTGTAAACACTGAAGAACAGTTGACGTAATAATGCCAAGTGTAGCCTCGTGTGTCACCTTCAAGCACTCACAGATGTCTTGATGATGGAGAAGAGATTTTGATCCCAGGAATTGGAACTACCATCCCTTTGTACCAAACCTGCCCCCCCCTCCCCCGGCGCCGTATGACCCCTACGGGTTTAGCGATTCCCCTTATTGAGCGAATTGCCTAATAAAGCCTCTCCTTTTAATGTATCTTTGTTACTGTCTTTGTTTTTCTGTATATAGTGAAGCGCTAAACCCGCGTGGGGGCACCAGCACGAGTAAGTTTATTCAGGTATACACAAATGCAGTTACATAGCAGCATATGTGTAGAGAACCTAGGATAACCAAAAAAAAAAAAAAGTCAAAATGACTATTTCCATTGGGGTGGTGTAGGAGTTAGGTAGGTGCAACTCCGCCGCTCACAGCAGATTACCTGTCAGGGGTTTTACCTGATGAGTAAACAAGCACGAGTCAGCAGCCACAGTCATAACTCACACCTGCCTCAATACATTCCACCATTGTGTTGACATTACAATGAGGGATCACAGTCCTAGGATGTCCAAGTGTTGTGTCTCACCTCTCGCCAACCAAAACTTGAATAAATTACAAGTGAAAAAATAGTGAAATTCCAAGCGCATTCGTAATTTCTCACATTATTAAGGACTAGTTCTTGATATATGTACTACTTCTATCGTTCAAAATTCCTAGGCATACAAGTTGGAAATTTTCAACATATTAGGTCTAAAATACGCTTTTCAAAAAACTTACTGGTTACAAGAATATAGGTATATATTAAAACCACAATATGTTGTTCTGAACATATGTTTGCCTTCTGGTACTCTTATTACCCCTGTAATATTTGTTTTCCAGTTTTTAGAGCCTGGTCTGAGACCGGGCCGCGGAGTGATAATCCCGGAATTATTAAAAAACAAATTAATGCATACATACATACAGATATTTATAACCTTCCTGCACCAGTATTTGTTGTAATAGAACAGATGGAAAACCTAGTTCCAGAGGGGAAAAAACATTCAATTTAAGAATATATTTTTCGGAAAGGTATATTAGTGCTCGTATCTGTAATGATTCGATACAGCAGTAATACTTGCATATGAGTGGTAAAATATACCAATAAGTATGTAAATAATACAAGATATGCGGTCTATAGTGTTTTATTCAGTGAATACAAATGGTACAGAATACCGACAAGAGGATGACTTAGACACATGTGCAACATCTGGGTATCTTTACTGTGTAGACGTGTCTCCATCCAGTGGATTTATCATTACAATACAAGGACGTAATGTGAAGACTAGAACTATACAGAAGACGGTGGAAGACGAGGTAATCAGATAAGCACCGTAGTCTTGTAGAATCTAAAGTACAGGCAGGAAGACTGGCGCCTGCAAACTGGTATCAGATGAGGTGCAGTAGACGAAGGCATTGTCACTGGTAGGCCGGATTCCCCAGTGGAAATAGGTCATACCCACTGGGGAATCCCGCCTACTAGCACGATAAGAGACAACACAGTAAGTGTCAGGGGCCAAAGACCGTTCAACTGCCTCCCAGCATACATAAGGGGATTACCAATAGACCCCTGGCTGTCTTCAAGCAGGCACTGGACAAGCAAGTAAAGTCAGTAACCTTACCAGCCGGGCTGTGGCTCGTACGTCGGTTTGCGTGCGGCCAACACTAACAGCCTGATTGATCAGGCCCTGATCCACCATGAGGCCTGGTCACAGACCGGGCCGAGGGGGAGTTGGCCCCCGGAACCCTCTCCAGGTATACCAGTGGCAATGCCTTTGTCTACTGCACCTCATATGATGCCAGTAAATAAGCGCCACTCTTTCTGTACAAAAAAAAAGTTTATAATAAACCAAAATTTTTAAAGGGGTGGAGGGGTAAGCCAGCGGAAGGCGTCGGTCAGATGACTAAGAGCTACGGTGTCGGATCATCATATGACTAAGACCCGCGTCAGGAGACATTTGTCCCGTTTCCTGATAAACCTGATAAACCCGGTGGTCTGGTGGCTAGAGCTCTCGCTTCACACACGGAGGGCCCGGGTTCGAGTCCCGGCGGGTAGAAACATTTCGACGTGTTTCCTTACACCTGTTGTCATGTTCACCTAGCAGCAAATAGGTACCTTTGTTGTTAGTCGACTGGTGTGGGTCGCATCCTGGGGGACAAGATTAAGGACCCCAATGGAAATAAGACAGACAGTCCTCGATGACGCACTGACTTTCTTGGGTTATCCTGGGTGGCTAACCCTCCGGGGTTAAAAATCCGAAATCTTATCTTATCTTAACTTAAGGTTTATTTCAGATTCTTCAAGACACGATGCTCATCACTGCTCCTAGGCTGAGGGGACTGATTACCTCGTCTTCAACTGTCTTCTGTATATAGTTATATAGTCTTCACAGTATGTCCTTGTATTATACTGATGAAGCCACTGGATGGCGAAACGTCTTAATTCATCATCTTATTCTGTGGTAATATTTGCTCAAAATATTATTTTCAAGAGGCTTCCCGCTCATTTTCTATTCAACAATATCAACGCTGAATATATGAGTCATCTTAACCAATTAGATCAATTGCTACTGCTGCTGTTGTTGATGGTGATTGAATCTAGTGCCATTTCTGTTACTACTGCTACTGTTGTTGTTTCTGCCGTTGATGATGGCGTCATTGATTCTGATGGCATTGACTGGCAGTGTGGGAATCGGATCCAAGGAGTCTACAGTCCTTTTTTCGAGTGTTTCTGACTTTCAAAGTGGTTGTACTAGTGCAGACTAGCTCAGTCCTAGTACTTACCCTCAGCGAGACCACTCAAGAACACGGTTGTAAGTTTATTCAGGTATATACAAATACAGTTACATAGACTATTGATACAGTAAACAAGATAAATGACTTCTTCTCAACTATAGGATCAAATCTTGCCAGTAAAATTCCAGATACCAATGCCCGAGCAAGTGATTACCTAGATGGGAATTTCCCATCCTCCTTATATCTTGCACCTACAGAACCCACTGAAGTCTCCATGATAATCAAGTCACTTAAAAATAAATCAGGACATCTGTCTCAAGTTCCACCCTTAATATACAAACGAGCTGCTCATGTCCTTTCATATCCTATTTCTTTACTTTTTAACAAATCATTAGAATCTAGCACCTTCCCAACACTACTCAAAACAGCAAGGGTTACACCAATACACAAAGGTGGTGACCCTACAGACGTAAATAACTATAGGCCTATATCAAATCTACCATTGCTATCCAAAATATTCGAGAAACTTGTGCACAAGAGATTATACTCGTTTATAACTACACAAAGCATACTCAACCCCTGCCAATTTGGCTTCAGGAAAATAAAAGCACTAACGATGCAATAGTAAAAATGATAGACCTGCTTTACACAGCACTTGAAAATAAGGAATATCCACTAGGACTTTTTATTGACTTAAGGAAAGCTTTTGACACAGTAAACCACGGCATCCTACTCCACAAACTTGACCACTATGGAATAAGAGGTCATGCACTAGCATACCTCAAATCCTACCTCACTAATAGGTACCAGTATGTCACTATTAAAGATACATCCTCCACGACACTACCACTAGACACCGGCGTACCGCAGGGAAGTGTCCTTGGTCCCCTGCTCTTCCTCTTATACATCAATGATCTTCCCAATGTATCACAACACTTGAAACCAATACTCTTTGCTGACGATACAACTTATGTCATCTCCCACACAAACCTTGCCACGCTTAATACCATTGTTAACGACGAATTAATAAAAATATCAACATGGATGACTGCCAATAAACTTACACTCAACACTGATAAGACCTTCTATATTATGTTTGGCAACAGAACAGATGATCCACAATTAAACATTAAGATCAACTCTACACCTATTGCTAGACATAACGAGGGCAAGTTCCTGGGCCTTCACCTTGACAGCAGCCTGAAATTCAGCACCCATATCCAACACATAACAAAGAAAGTGTCCAAAACTGTGGGGATCCTCTCTAAGATACGGTATTATGTACCACAATCAGCCCTACTCACACTATACTACTCACTCATCTATCCCTACCTCACATATGCCATTTGTGCATGGGGATCAACAGCAATTACCCACCTAAAGCCAATAATAACCCAACAAAAGCCGCAGTAAGAATTATCACACAATCCAACGCTAGGCAGCACACCCCCACTCTTCAAAGACCTAAACCTACTCACTGTCCAGAACATCCATACTTACTACTCTGCTATCTACATTTATAGAACCATTAATTCCAACTTTAACCCTGAGCTAAAACACTTTCTTGACAGTTGTGACAGGACCCATAGACATAATACCAGACATAAACATCTCTTTGACATTCCCCGTGTCCGACTAAATCTATACAAAAATTCAATGCGCATAAAGGGCCTAAAATCTGGAACTCCCTGCCTGAAAACTCTAGAACTGCAGACACAACCTCCATTTTCAAAAGCACCGTTAAAAACATCTTATCTCACTTACGCACCCAACCGGTAGTTAACCATACGAAAACTACTTTATCTTGCACATATCCACAGCAAAATACACTTATTGATATCTGTGATTCTCCTTAATTTGCACATTACTAACCACAGCAAAATACACTTATTGATATCTGTGATTCCCCTTAATTTGCACAGTTCTAACCAAAATTCTAATACAACTATTGCTCCATAATACTTAAGCTAGTCATAAGTTTGCCTAAGATACTCCAATATAGAATCTATATTATGCCAATATATCACCTTTATCATTAATATATAAACTAATTGCTAACTTTTTATACTAATTGTTAAATTCTCAATGTTTAAATTCCAGTACCTAAATTTTGTAAACCTAACCTTACAATCTGTATATCCATTGTATAGCTATTGAGTAAGACCTATCATAAGACTGCCTGAAAAGCCTAGGCATACCTAGGCATATTATTGGCCATCTTGTAATATCAACTTTAATGTATAACTATAAGTACCCCCCACCTTGTATTACATGAAATAAAGAATTTGAATTTGAATTATCATACATAACATTATTATTATAATCAAATAGAAGCGCTAAACCACAGGGGTTTATCATACATAACAGCATATGTGTAGAGAACCTAGGATAACCCAAAAAAGTCAGACAGTGTGACTTATTTCCACTGGGGTCCTTTTACCTTATTGCTCACTAGGTCTACTGAGTGCTCCCTCATGTTTTGCATGAGTGAGGGATACGAGAGGTAGAATACGCTTAATGCAAAGTGATGGGTACATAATGTGGTAAAAAAAATTAAGTGGTGATTTAAGCACGTCCCTGGGGGTGAATTGTAGTGGGCGTGAAGGTGGTTTGTTAAAGATGATCGAGTTCATTTAGGCGGCGACTACTTGTCTGATGGCCTGACCATTTTTCCCAGTAAAGATGGTAGGTAGTGTATTACTGTAGTCTGCAGTGTGGATCATGCTAACAAAATCTTAAGCTATAAGGAGCACT
Source organism: Cherax destructor (assembly GCA_009830355.1). Taxonomy (NCBI): domain Eukaryota; kingdom Metazoa; phylum Arthropoda; class Malacostraca; order Decapoda; family Parastacidae; genus Cherax; species Cherax destructor. Next base: position 103,595 of record WNWK01002839.1, read on the forward strand.
GCAATACAACTACTAATCCCATGTTAGGCAGGTTTTACTCACACCTACCCATTACCACTTATATATAAATATATATAAATCTTGGACTGGGCCAGCCAGCGGGCCGCCAGCAGAAGAGCCAGGTTGACCTGGCAAGCACCAGACAAGTCTGGCCAAGGGCCGGACTCCGGGAGTACAAAAACTCTCGAAACTCATTCAAGTTAATACTATGGGTAAAGATGAAATGTGAGAACGTGACTCACTTTTATTAACCGTACAATAGATTCATTACTTGTTAAGACTAATTCCAACATATTATTTTCCCTTGTATCCTTTATAAACCACTGACGGGTGGGGATGGAACTCGCGGCTAGCAGGTCGTAAAACTCCAGGCCAGCGCGTTAGCCACTGGGCCACCTGGCTACAAGAAAATTCATCCAACTAGGTATATTTATACACCATAGGTTTGGTTGCAATCGTCTCATTACTATTCCGTCATTCATGATATCCTTTAGAATTTGTACTCAAAGAAATAAAAATTTCTAGTACAACAAAGTATCATTCTTTAAATAAAGTAGCAGATGATGAATAATTTTTACAATGTAATAACTCACTAGTGAGCCAGGAAAGTTGAAGAGCAGCAGCCTTCCACTAAGACACTCTCCAGGATACTGGCTTCAAGTGGCTTGTGCTAGTCAGTCTGCCATAGTATTGTTGACACATTTTGAACCTCATGGTGCTTTGTTTGTATTAATAATTTAAGCTCATATTGTGCGGGCGTAGGAAGATATAAGAGGAAATGCAAAGAGGTTAAAAGGTACCTAATAAATGAAGCTACAGAAAGGGAGGAGTGATTTCTTGTATAGCTAACATACGTGTACCTATTACTGTGATATTCATGTACCTATTACTGTGATATTCATGTATCTATTACTGTGATATTCATGTACCTATTACTGTAACATTCATGTACCTATTACTGTAACATTCATGTACCTATTACTGTAACATTTATGTACCTATTACTGTGATATTCATGTACCTATTACTGTGATATTCATGTACTTATTACTGTAACATTCATGTACCTATTACTGTGATATTCATGTACCTATTACTGTAACATTCATGTACCTATTGCTGTGATATTCATGTACCTATTACTGTAACATACATGTACCTATTGCTGTGATATTCATGTACCTATTACTGTAACATACATGTACCTATTACTGTAACATTCATGTACCTATTACTGTAACATTCATGTACCTATTACTGTAACATTCATGTACCTATTACTGTAACATTCATTTACCTATTACTGTAACATACATGTACCTATTACTGTGATATTCATGTACCTATTACTATGATATTCATGTACCTATTACTGTAACATTCATGTACCTATTACTGTAACATACATGTACCTATTACTGTAACATTCATGTACCTATTACTGTAACATACATGTACCTATTACTGTAACATTCATGTACCTATTACTGTAACATACATGTACCTATTACTGTAACATACATGTACCTATTACTGTAACATTCATGTACCTATTACTGTGATGTGATCCTCTCTTTAATATTAATGTAAATAAGTCAGTTTATCTTATTCCCAGTATATCTCCTTTTATTGTAAGTGATTTTCACACAGGTGACTTACTTTGCTGTCTTAACTTTTAAGGTTTAAATAATAACATTATTACAAGGACCCCAATGGATTTGAAAGAAGTGTGAAGGGTGAGAGAAGTGTGGAGGGTGAGAGAAGTGTGGAGGGTGAGAGAAGTGTGGAGGATGAGAGAAGTGTGAAGGGTGAGAGAAGTGTGGAGGGTGAGAGAAGTGTGGAGGGTGAGAGAAGTGTGGAGGGTGAGAGAAGTGTGGAGGGTGAGAGAAGTATGGAGGGTGAGAGAAGTGTGGAGGGTGAGAGAAGTGTGGAGGGTGAGAGAAGTATGGAGGGTGAGAGAAGTGTGGAGGGTGAGAGAAGTGTGGAGGGTGAGAGAAGTGTGGAGAGTGAGAGAAGTGTGGAGAGTGAGAGAAGTGTGGAGAGTGAGAGAAGTGTGGCGAGTGAAGGGAGGAAGTCATTGTTAGCACAGTAAATGAGTTTCAGCTGAGAAGTCAGAGACAATTGAATGACTAAGTGAATGATTGTGAATGTATGATTGTAAATGAGTGCATGAAGCTGAACACTGGCGGTGGCGGCTGCATTATCTGCTGACTGGGGCAGCCACCAGCCACATTGGCGTCTCACTCCTCATCAGCCCTGATACTCCAGACGCATCGTCCATGGGAAAACTTGTTCATCCATTGCTATGAAATGTAACACGATGCAAAAAAAATGTACTACGTCTAAGCTGGCCTATGTTTTGGAATGGCAAAACAGCCGACGAATATTGGAAGGAATACTGGAAATGGTAAGGGAAAAAGACAGACTTGGAGGCCATGGAAGTGAACAAGATCAAGATCTTGTATCCCCGTGAGCTAACAATGAATGGACATTAGGCTCATACAAAATTTCGAAATGGGAAAATCGAAATGTCCCCAGACCCAAACGCAGTTCATGTTGAGAATGAGGGATATACCTGGTCCTTATGGTCTTATTTAAATAAGGTAAAGAAGGGCTTGCGCATCAACCCCAAGAAAAATAAGACAAAAACTTATATAAATCCAATCATAGGGAGACTTGAGTGGGATTTATTCAGTAACTGGCAATCAAAAAGGCCAAGGGATTCAATAATTTGGCAAGCTGGAATCGGGCACAGATATAAGAACAGCGTTGAATAGGGAATGATGGGCACATCATGGTAGGTGATGTGCTCTTCATACAGACTTAAATCATGTGGTGGCCTAGCGGGAAGTGCAGTCAATAGTGCATTATGGCGAGGCAGGCAGGATGTGTTTAGTAAAGTAGGGGTGGGGAGAGGATGTGTATGACGTCAAAGGGGGATAGGATGTTTATGAAATTAGAATGATGAGTTGGATGTGTGTGACTAGATGAAGAGAATTGTATTTTTTTCACTCTTGTAGTGAGCTATAATTTTTTCACACATCCATAACAGTTTTGATAATCCATATTCAACAACAAAAATTAATATTGATCCTAAAATTAAATGTGTGTAATTTCTAAGGAAAATTAATACATGTTAGATGATTAATTCTTATGTTTATTTCCAAATACAGCGTAATTTATAATCCATCTTAACGTAAGAGTACGCTAAGAGACAACAAAATAAAGTGTCAGGGGCCCAAGACTGTTCAACCGCCTCTCAACATACATAAGGGGGATTATCAATAGATCCCTGGTTATCTTCAAGAGGGAGCTGAACAGATAAGAACCACAGCCGGACGTACGAACCACAGCCCGGCTGTGGTTCGTACGTCAGTTTGCCTGCTGCCAGCAGTAACAGCCTGGTTGATGAGGCCCTGATCCACCACGAGGTTTGGCATGGACCTGGCCGCGGGGGTGTTGACCCCCGGAACACCCTCCAGATCTACTCCAGGTAAGCCAAGTCAGACCTTTCCAGTTTACATGTACGTAAACCACATACCACGGGTGGGGTTCGAACCCGCGGTCAGAGAGTCTCAGAACTCTAGACCGTCGCGTAAGCCACTGGGCCAGCTAGCTTCAATAAGATTCATCCAACTAGGTATATTTCTACACCATAGGAAGGTTAGCGGGTTCGAACCCCACCCGTGGTATGTGGTTTGTTTGCAATCGTGTCATTACGATTTCGTGAGTTACATGTACGTACTTGGTCTGAGTCAGCATCGTTCACTGGTTATGTGCTCTTATTCCTATTTGTGTTTACTCTTTCATTATCCTGCCTTTGTATATACAACGATTGGTATATCTTAGTATATACTTGTGTAAATCAGTGTATACACACCAAGAGGCTGTATCTGTATATACAGTGAGAGGCGTGTGCATGTGTATATAAACACAAGAGGTGTGCGTTTCTCAGAGTATATACACTAGTTTATCACCACAACCATTATATGATGATAATGTAGTCTTGTCTTTGGTATCCTATTCACTTGCGCTCTATCGTTGAGTCTCCAAAACAAAAATGCAGAGGTAAATGTATATGATAAACATCAGATTCTCTCTGATCTTCAGGAAAAAACTGTTATATTTAATGGTGATAAGCGATGCTCCTTTGTTTGGTGCAGCAAGCAGCACGCTGCGTGACGCAAACCTTGCAGCCAGCCAGTTAAAGCTGACCACACATGAGATAGTACTCACCTATATGTAGTTGCAGGGGTCGAGTCACAGCTCGTGTGTGTGTGTGTGTGTGTGTGTGTGTTCTTACCTATTTGTGGTTGCAGGGGTCGATTCATAGCTCCTGGCCCCGACTCCGTATGTATAACAAATTTTGATACATCAGATATGTATTGCTGTCTTAATCTGTGTCCGTGTCATTCCATCACACACGATAGATTTCATATATAGTGTTGACATGTTTCTGAGAGACCTCAATAAATTAATGAGTACATCATCAGCCGAGAAACCTTCAAAGATTTCCTTCAAGCAGAGCTGACGTGTTTTTATTTTTATTTAGCAAAACAAGATACATCAGCATGGTGAGGGGGAAGCAACATCAAGTAAGCCTATACTCAGTTATATCTGCGTGCATAAGACTCAGCTCTTGACCCCGTCTCTTAAATTACATATCAGCCGGCATTTACTGGTTCTTGGTTTCTTGTGGGACCATTCTACCCACTCTTAAAAGTGCGTAAGAAATATACCTGCAGCACCTCTTCACCTTATTTATTCCACATGTCTACTGCCCTAACACTGTTATGGGTTGTAATCCTTGCTCAGTTGCCTCCTAACATGGCTGGGAGACAGTAATATACCAAGCTCTGTCCACGCAGCTCTCCCACCACTGAAAGTGGACCCAACGTCGTGTTTGGGATAAGATCGTTTACATAGATTGTGAACAAAGGGTCCAACCCTAACCCCTGTGGAACGCCGCATGTGACTGATGCTTATTCTGATTTCTCCCCGTTTAGAAAATATTTGTTGCCTATTAGACTGCCATGCCTTAAGTCAGAGGAGAATTTCTCGAAAAAAAAAAACATCAAAGATTGCGGTATTGTGTTCTCCAGGAAAGTTGAGAGGAGTGTCCTGACGCTGATGTTAGTCAGGTGACGACCTGTTAGTTACTCAACCATTTACTAGCCTGATTGGAAGGCAGTGGACAGAAATATGAGTAATATGAAGAGGTTTTACTCTACTTTCTGGGTTTTTGTATTACCCGTAGCTTCTGGAAGTAGGTTCTAAAACATTTAAGAAAACCCAAAAGTTCTTAGTAGTGTCTCTATATAACTCCGTCTTCTGTATGTACTCTATAATTATCATGGTCTACTGAAGGTCACTAAAATTACTTATCATCAAGAATCCTTGAGAAACATTATTGAGGTTTATATATTAAATAATTTTAATCACGTATATTTAAAATTATTTGTCAGCAAGCACAAATATTGTTAAGAACAAACACAAGACTGGACACAATCTTGCACTGTGTAGAGCTTGATCAAGTTAATGCTTGATAAAGCTGTACACAGAACATAACGTTGTCCCAATAAGTCAGTTCTGCAACATGTCTTTTCTTCAACTAAATATAATCATTGCATGTGTTTCAGTCACGGAGCGGTCCGAGAGATATCTTCTGTCAACAAGTATCTTCATCAAGTGCCAGATCAACCAGGCTGTGATGGATATGTGGGTCATCAGCAGCAACAACCTGCTTGACCAGACAAGCACCAGACGAGGCTGGCCCCTCTTCACCACCAATTAAGAATGTAGGAGACACATCTCTCGGTGTATATACATTTGCTCACAATGATATTTAGTTCCCCTTAGCTTTTTCAAGAACTCTTGGAAATGGCTGGCCATGGCTCATTGATCTTCTTGGCGTTAATGTCTACTTTTCTGAGAGTCATGTAGCCAATGACTGTAAGTCGGTGTCATTTGTTCTCGTCTGGTGCTCCATAAATATTAATTTCTGGGATATCATTAGTGTCTTCTTGTGTGGGTACAGTGACCGTCCTTGACACCTTCACTACACCAATTCACCACCCCTTACCATCACAGCTACCACGTCAACCTCACCACTACCCACAAAATAACTACCCCCCGCCCCTCCTCTCCCCATCCACGCCAACCACAACTACCTCCACCAACCGTGATCCTAGATTCGCCTCAGGGAAATGGGTGAGCCACTTGAGGGTCCCAAGACCCAACCAGTTAGGGTGGGTCAGTGATGGACCCACCACACGCACCTCCTAGAAGCAGGCGCCACACTTACTCATGATCCTCAAAGTTCAAGTCATCGAGTGTTCAGTTCACAGCAGAAAAAAACAGGGTCGAATCCTGGGAGGGACATGACAAATTGGTATCTCACAACGCCTACTGTCCCTGTTACCTAACAGTCTAACAGTAAATGATTCTTATGGGTCGCATCATGGGGCCTAATGGATAAAGATAAGATTGAATGATTAATGGTTAATGATTAATGGACTGAATGATTAATGGGGTTTAAAGTCTATCGACTACACGAGGGTCATTAAGGCTGTACGTCACCCGTTCAACACCGGCCCAAGAATACTCTCAGTGAACTTAACATTGATATACACCTCTCCATGTATATACAGTGTCAATGGATAATTATTAACCCTCTGGGGAAAATAATTCTAATAACGCCATTTTCTTTTCAGTTGAAATACAAATGTATTTTAAATATTGTATTTACCTTTGCAAGCTGTATGAATTAAATAAAAAAAAACTGAGAGCCAGTGTGTAGCTTTCCCTATATCATTTCTAAATCAAAATTTAAATAAAAAAATGAGAGTTGTGTCTTGGTTTGACATTCTTGGTATATTGCTCCAGCCCTTCCGTCCACTTAAGTCTGGAATGTAGATGACTGTGTCCAGACACTCCTATGTTGTGTTTGAGATCAAGTGGTTGTGCAGAGGAGGGAGACTAGGCTCACCCACTGACCTGCCTGGAGGTGGTATTGTATGTAAGTGTACTTTACCACCATACATCTGTATTCCCTATTTTCATAGTTAAGTAATAAATATATAAATGTATTCTCCTTATCGTGTATCTATGTACCAGATTCGTATCCCCGTGAATATTAAGTGATTGATTCTTCCTGATTAATAAAAAAAAGCTTTACTGAGGGAATTAAGAGTATTCAGTGTTGTTCAGATCTCATGAGGTACAATTTAAGTGTTACTAAATGCTTGTTGGGAGGTGGAAAAAAAAAGTCTTGACTCCTCCCCCCACTTTCCTGGTATGATGATGTCGACTGTTTTCCACTAAGGCAGCATGACCCATAAGAGGACAGCCGTATCATGTAACACCGAACTGTAACATCCTCACCCATCCTTCCAAGTGCACACTATTTCTAACCTTCCACTCTCTCACCTAGCTCTGCTGGGTGCTTCATTCTTTTAGGATTTGGTGGTCCTGTCGGTTAGAGCGTCATGTGGTTTTCGCTCACCATGAGGCGGGCCAAAACAACATGGGTTCGAATCCTTGGCTAGTCGCAGTGTTGTTATTAATCAATATCACTCGTTCGTGGTTACAATAATATATATATATATATATATATATATATATATATATATATATATATATATATATATATATATATATATATATATATATATATATATATATATATATGTCGTTCCGAATAGGTAAAACTGGTGAATTAGCAAGTACTTATTTAAAATTAAGTCCTCTTTAAAATTTTCTCTTATACGTTTAAAGATATATATATTTTTTCATTTATGTTAACGTAAAAATTAATTTTGTATGAAAAGAACCTTAGAAAACTTACCAAACCTTATTATAACAAGCACAATTTAATTTAGCCTAATCCAACTAAATATATGTTATATAAGTTCCAATAATTTAATAATAAACAAACACAATGAAATATATTTTTTCGTTAGGTTCAGAATGATTTTTGCAAAATTATTGCATACACAAATTTTCGCTTGCCTTATTCGGCAAGAAGAGCGTTGCTATTTAAGCCAAAATAGCAAGTTTTTACCTATTCGGCACGACATATATATACACACAGACACCACCCTCCAATACCACCACTATCACTATGACAACCTCCACCTCCATCATACGTACATTACTTGCACAGTAGACTGATCGATGTAATACTTCTCACAGGGGAAGCCTTGTTATTTCTTCCTACCCTAGGAACACTTCTGTCCAGATCTTTGAGGCTTATATTTTACAACTGGTGGATCGGAACACTAAGGAAAGACTTCGATAAAATAGCCAAAAGCTTCACTGAGCGGGTTTTCGCATTACTAAAAAAATAATATGAAGTAGAGCTTTATTAATTCACGGACTTAAAAAAAGCTCCACACAGAGCGAAACGTCGTCCTACTGAACGCTTGTTCTGCAACGTGTTTCTAACCTAGATAATTTTTCCTGCTAAACAAAACACCCTGTATTCCTCTTCTCCTAGTATGTGTACTGTAGCCTCGTCTGCTTCTTGTTATACCCATACACAACCGCAAATACATTAATTTTCATTACTCCAATTTCTACAAAGTTGGTAAATTCGTTTCGACAAACAGAAGTTGTTTACGATAATCTAAGGATGTATATAATTATGTAAGAATGTGTATAATAACCTAAGGGCATGAATGATAGTCCAAGGACATGCATGAGTATTTAAGGACATGCCTGATCATGTAAGGAAACTGACGATCACTTAACATTTTTTTTTTTTTGAGAAATCATTCACTTGAGATGTAATTTGTGTAGTGTGTACCTTAGTCTCTTATCTACGGGGTAATTGAAGCCTGGGGGCACGTGTGAGCCTTGTTATCAATTAGGAAAGCAATGACTCGACTCGACATGACTCGAGGTATGGTTGCTTTCTCTTCTGTCAGTAAGAATTACCGACCGTAGGGCTTAAGATGGGACATTCTGTAGACCTGCCTCTGTGGCACATCTTATTGGCATGGTACATCAGTAACGTCACATTACTGGAGATGATGGGCCTGAAAGACTCAGCCTCTATGTTTTTCATGTAAATCTTTGCCAGTTATGACACTGATAGGTGAGCACATGGCCATGCCAAAATATAACGTGTACCTGGCATCCCATTTATGAGAACTTACCACGCCACAGAGTGGAAGAAGAGATGCTTCTTACAATAACACAATATAAATTGATAACGTTAATGGTGGAAATTATTGTACTTTGTACTATTCATGGCTTCCTTCCTGCCTACACTAGGATCATTAACGCTACCAGGGGTACCTTTCTGGGATCATTGAGGTACAGTGGACTGGGATTATGCAATACGAGGGTACCTTTCTGGTATTGTTGAGGTACGGAGGACTAGGGTTATGCAATACGAGGGTACTTTAATGGGATCGCACAGACCAAAATATATCTATTATTGACCCCTGTAACTCTCTCCAGGTATACTCCAGGTATTATAACATCCACAGGGAAGCGATAATCACTGGTCATAAGAACGCCTGGGGAATAGGAGTTAAACACCTTTGATCCCAGGAAGTGAAGAGCAGCACCAATTCCTTAGATCAAGAACTTTTCATAGACGAACGAAAACGTGTGAAGAGATACGAACAATGAGAAATAAATTAAAGACAATGATTCCTGGAAATGGGTCTGCTCACTCCCCTTTACCCCCACCAATGGACACAAGGGTCAATTACCCCACCAAGGCTGACTGTCCTATTATATATATATATATATATATATATATATATATATATATATATATATATATATATATATATATATATATATATATATATATATATATATATAATATATATAATATATATATATATATATATATATATATATATATATATATATATATATATATATATATATAATGTCGTGCCTAATAGGTAAAATTGGTCAATTAGCAAGAATTCATTTAAAATTAAGTCCTTTCTAAAATTTTCTCTTGTACGTTTAAAGATATATCTTTTTTCATTTATGTTAATGTAAAAATTAATAATTTTGTACCAAAAGAACCTTAGAAAACTTACTTAACCTTATTATAACAAGCGCAATTTAATTTAGCCTAATCCAACTAAATATATTTTAGATAAGTTTACAATAATTTAATAATAAACAAACAATGAAATTTTTTGTTGTTGTTGTTGTTAGGTTCAGAATTATTTTTGTGAAATTACTGCATACACAAAATTTCTCTTGCCTTATTCGGCAAGAAGACATAAGAGAAACATAGCAAGAGAGACATAGTAAGAGAGACATAGTAGAGAGACATAGTAAGAGACATAGTAAGAGACATAGTAAGAGACATAGTAGAGAGACATAGTAAGAGAGACATAGTAAGAGACATAGTAGAGAGACATAGTAAGAGAGACATAGTAAGAGAGACATAGTAAGAGAGACATAGTAAGAGACATAGTAAGACATAGTAAGAGACATAGCAAGAGACATAGTAAGAGAGACATAGTAAGAGAGACATAGTAAGAGACATAGTAAGAGAGACATAGTAAGAGACATAGTAAGAGAAACATAGTAAGAGAGACATAGTAAGAGACACATATAAGACAAAAAACATAATAAGAGACACAGTAAGACACAGACATAGTAAGACAGACATAGTAAGACAGACATAGTAAGACACATAGTAAGACAGACATAGTAAGACAAAGACATAGTAAGACAGACATAGTAAGACATACATAGTAAGACACAGACATAGTAAGACACAGACATAGTAAGACAGACATAGTAAGACACAGACATAGTAAGACAGACATAGTAAGACACAGACATAGTAAGACACAGACATAGTAAGACACAGACATAGTAAGACACAGACATAGTAAGACACAGACATAGTAAGACAGACATAGTAAGACACAGACATAGTAAGACACAGACATAGTAAGACACAGACATAGTAAGACACAGACATAGTAAGACACAGACATAGTAAGACACAGACATAGTAAGACACAGACATAGTAAGACAGACATAGTAAGACACAGACATAGTAAGACAGACATAGTAAGACACAGACATAGTAAGACACAGACATAGTAAGACACAGACATAGTAAGACACAGACATAGTAAGACACAGACATAGTAAGACACAGACATAGTAAGACACAGACATAGTAAGACACAGACATAGTAAGACAGACATAGTAAGACACAGACATAGTAAGACACAGACATAGTAAGACACAGACATAGTAAGACACAGACATAGTAAGACACAGACATAGTAAGACACAGACATAGTAAGACACAGACATAGTAAGACACAGACATAGTAAGACACAGACATAGTAAGACACAGACATAGTAAGACACAGACATAGTAAGACACAGACATAGTAAGACACAGACATAGTAAGACAGACATAGTAAGACACAGACATAGTAAGACACAGACATAGTAAGACACAGACATAGTAAGACACAGACATAGTAAGACACAGACATAGTAAGACACAGACATAGTAAGACACAGACATAGTAAGACACAGACATAGTAAGACACAGACATAGTAAGACACAGACATAGTAAGACACATAGTAAGACACATAGTAAGACAGACATAGTAAGACAGACATAGTAAGACACAGACATTGTAAGACACAGTAAGAAACAGACCAAGAGACATCAGTGTCCACTAGAGGGATCAAGATACAGTAGATCATTTAAATAAGACATATCATACAGAAAAAGACAGCAGTGTACCTTGTGGGGGGATGTTGGCCTGTGTGGGGGAATCTGTATGTGGAAAATAAACGACCACTGCTTCCAGGAAATATTGTCAGAACTGTTCCAACGTTTCAGACTGTGAGCACAGTTTTTAAGGGATTATTTTCCAGCCCCTGTTCAGCTGGACGAGTTCGTTGCACTTACTACCGCCGATAGATCAGATCAGGCACCAGAAAGCAAGTTGTATCAAAAAAATATATAGATAAAGTCAGAGCGCTCACACACACCCGCCTCTGACCGTGGAAAAATCCCTTCTGAGCCGGGGTGACTTCTACCTACCCACCACCACATCAATCCACTTTTTCCCTTGAATAACCTCTATTTCAGCCTCTGATAACCCACTAACCCCACGATATAAACCTTCGAAATATACTAACTCCACACTAAACACCACTGATATGGTAACTAACGTTTAAAACGACTACTAATAATAATCGCACCGCTCAAACCATACGGAAACTTGATCGATTTTTATACAACTCAAACCTAGGACAAGCTGCAGTGACGTGTGACAATCCTATATATCCCTGAAGTCACTAGGAAAGGTATCCCTGGGGTATATACCGAGAATCTGCCAAATCCATGAGTGGTTCCTCCAGTTTGGTAAACATAATCGTTGTGGTGAAGCCTCAGACAAGAGGAAACTCCTCCCACAGAGGCGCACACCCACGCAAGCGCTGACCCTCCTCTATATACCGGGAGGAATATCCCCCAGTATATTCCGCCAGGGATATCTTTCAATATATTCCCAGAAGAGCGTCTCTCATTATATATCCAGAGGGATTATTATTATAATCAAAGGGGAAGCGCTAAACCCGCAGGATTATACAGCGCCTGTGGGGGGATGTGGAAGGTATTCTGGGGGGCTCTGGTGGCTTGGTGGCTAAAGCTCTCGCTTCACACGGCGAGGGCCTGGGTTCGATTCCCAGCCAGGGCAGAAACATTGGGCGGGTTTATTTACACCTGTTGTCTATGTTCCCCATCAGTAAAATGGGTACCTGGGTGTTAGTCGACTGGTGTGAGTCGCATCCTAGGACACTGACCTAATCTGCCCGAAATGCTCAGCATAACAAGGGACTTTCTATATAGTAGTATGTCACTGATGTCAGCTAGGCCTGTATACCATGTACATGTACTTGTAGTAAATAAAGATATTATTATTATTATTATTATTTTAAGGAACTGGAGTACAGATACAATTCCCTAGATCAAGAGCCCCTCACCAGCATCAAGGAACCTTCCTTGAGGGGTATTACCTGGAGTTTACCTGGAGAGTTCCAGGGGTCAACGCCCCTGCAGCCTGGTCTGTGACCAGGCCTCATGTTGGACCAGAGCCTGATCAACCAGGCTGTTACTGCTGGATGCACACAGTCCAATGTACAAACCACAGCCTGGCTGGTCAGGTACCAACTTTAGGTGCCTGTCCAGTGCCTGCTTGAAGACAGCCAGGGGTTTATTGGTAATCCCCCTTATGTATGCTGGGAGGTAGTTGAACAGTCTTGGGCCCCTGACACTTATTGTGTTGTCTCTCAACGTGGGGGGATGTTACATCGTCTGCCGAGTCTTTTGCTTTCGTAGGTAGTGACTCGTGTGCAAGTTTGGTACTAATCCCTCTAGGATTTTCCAAGTGTATATAATAATGTATCTCTCCTGCCTGCATTCTAGGGAGTACAGGTTTAGGAACTTCAAGCGTTCCCAGTAATTGAGGTGGTTTATCGCAGTTATGCGTGCCGTGAAGGTTCTTTGCACATTTTCTAGGTCAGCAATTTCACCTGCCTTGAAAGGTGCAGTTAGTGTGCAGCAATATTCCAGCCTAGATAGAACAAGCGACCTGAAAAGTGTCAACAAGGGCTTGGCATCCCTGGTTTTGAAGGTTCTCATTATCCATCCTGTCATTTTTCTAGCAGATGCAATTGCTACGGTATTATGGTCCTTGAAGGTGAGATCCTCTGACATGATCACTCCCAGGTCTTTGACATTAGTTTTTCGCTCTATTGTGTGGTTGGAATTTGTTTTGTACTCCGATGAGATTTTAATTTCCTCACGTTTTCCATATCGGAGTAATTGAAATTTCTCATCATAGAACTTCATATTGTTTTCTGCAGCCCATTTAAAGATTTGGTTGATGTCTTTATTATGCACCCCATATCCATCATGTGGGGTGTAGTCAAAAAGACAGTAGCAACATTCCAGGCAACAAAAATCTTCAATATGTTTTGCAAACTGCACATATGGCAAATACATTTTGCACATCTGGAATTATTATACATATCATTGTAAGTACTAAACCCATAAGGGTCATATAACACTGCTGGGAAGGTTGTTTGAAAGTTATGAGTGGGTGAGGGGTAGGGGTGTACAGAGGTTAGTGCAAGAGTAAAACTGAAATCAAAGTTGGTGCAATAGGTTAGTGACAAGGAATTACCAATTGAAATGAGATGACATATAGGTAAATTATATGTAAAGTGATAGAGGGCTACTACAAAATGTGCTCATAAATTGCTTACCTGGAGTATACCTGGAGAGGGTTTTGGGGGTCAATGCCCCTGCGGCCTGGTCTGTGACCAGGCACAAAGATTCTTCATTTTTTATTACACTGGAACACTGAAGGTTTTATAATAAAAGCACATAGTAATTTTATATTATTTATTCACCACATTACAGTATGTAGTATATATTTTTAATACTTCAGCCTCTTCCCAGCAAGTACAGTATATATTGTACACAGAATACTGTATATGTTGTGCTTTATTATCCAGAGCAATCAAATACACAAACCAAAAAAAAAAAAAAAACATTATTTTTTTTCTTATGGCTTGATATATTTCTATAAATTAACATGGTATCCCAATTTTTAGATTTTATTTGAAATTAACACACCTAACTTTATAAAAATTTACAGTACACAATATACGTAGCTAAATCTTACCCAACTTGGCATTATATTTAATATCAATGAAATACAGCTCTGTATTAATTTTGTGACTGAATTTCACTGAATAATACCAAAACATATAGTGTATATTTGTATGTATGTATGTCTGTGTATGCATATGTATGAATGTATATATGTATGTATGTATATTATTATTATTATAATAAAATAGAAGCGCTAAACCACAGGGGTCATACAGCATGTATGTATATTACCCCTCTGACTACAACATCCCAATCCCTCCTTAAGAGTGCAGGCACTGCCTTCCCACCTCCCAGATTCAAGCCTGGCTAACTGTTTTCCTGAATCCCTTCATGAAGGTTACCTTATACTCCAAGAGTATGTTCATTAAAAACCATTTGTCTTGCATGTTTATACAAGCCTGCTGGATGTATATATGTATGTATATGTGTGTGTGCATGTATATATGTATGTACGTATATATAAACTCGTATATGTGCGCCTCTGCAAAGACAGTGATAGTGTGAATGATGGTGAAAGTGTTTTATTTTTTTGGGTCACCCTTCCTTGGTGGGAGACAGCCAGCGTGTTAAAAAATATACTATATGTATGTACAGTACATATGTATACGTACACACACTGTGTGTGTGTCTCTCTCTCTCTTACCTTCAGTTATGTAAACTTGACTGGTACCAGAATCACAAGCAATTTCTCACAACCCTGAATGCACATACCAAGACATTATGGTACTCAACCTGGTGTCATACTTAAAAGAAATTCAAATCTCGGTACATGCACTTGAGGGTTGTAAACTAGTGTACAATACAGCATTTATATAAGTGATCTTTGTCTTCTTCTTTTTTCTTTCAACAAGTCGGCTGTCTCCCACCGAGGCAGGGCGACCCAAAAAGAAAGAAAATCCCCAAAAAGAAAATACTTTCATCATCATTCAACACTTTCACCTCACTCATACATAATCACTGTCTTTGCAGAGGTGCTTAGATATGACAGCTGAGAATAAGTCCCTCCCAACTGTCACTATCCCAGACCCCTCCTTTAAAGTGCAGGCATTGTACTTCCCATTTCCAGGACTTAAGTCCAACAACTAGTTTCCCTGAATCCCTTCACTAAATATTACCCTGCTCACACTCCAACAGCTCGTCAGGTCCCAAAAACCATTCGTCTCCATTCACTCCTATCTAACATGCTCACACACACTTGCTGGAAGTCCAAGCCCCTCGCCCACAAAACCTCCTTTACCCCCTCCCTCCAACCTTTTCGAAGACGACCCCTACCCCTCCTTCCTTCCCCAACAGATTTATACACTCTCCAAGTCATTCTACTTTGATCCATTCTCTCTAAATGACCAAACCACCTCAACAACCCCTCTTCAGCCCTCTGACAAATACTTTTAGTAACTCCACACCTCCTCCTAATTTTTACACTCCGAATTCTCTGCATAATATTTACACCACACATTCCCCTTAGACAGGACATCTCCACTGCCTCCAGCCTCCTCCTCGCTGCAGCTTTACAACCGAAGCTTCACACCCATATAAGAGTGTTGGTACCACTATACTTTCATACATTCCCTTCTTTGCCTCCATAGATAATGTTTTTTGTCTCCACAGATACCTCAACGCACCACTCACCTTTTTTCCTTCATCAATTCTATGGTTAACTTCATCCTTCATAAACCCATCCGCTGACAAGTCAACTCCCAAATATCTGTAAACATTTACTTCTTCCATACTCCCTCTCTCCAATGTGATATCCAATTTTTCTTTATCTAAATCGTTTGATACCCTCATCACCTTACTCTTATCTTTGTTCACTTTCAACTTTCTACCTTTACACACCCTTATGGTCTTTAAAAGAAAGATCAGCTGACATAATTATTCCTAGGTCCTTTACGTGCTCCTTTCGTTCTATTTGGTGACCCTCTTGAGTTTTGTATACGTATAGTGTTCCTTTTGAATTCTCCATTCTTTCCATACCTAAGCAGCTGGAACTTATCACCATTGAACGTCAGGTTGTTCTCCACTGCCCACTGGAAAACCCTGCTTATGTCTTCCTGTAATTTTTCAGTGTCCTCTACCGTAGTGACTGAAAAATTACAGGAAGCCATAAGCAGGGTTTTCCAGTGGGCAGTGGAGAACAACATGATGTTCAATGGTGATAAGTTTCAGCTGCTTAGGCATGGAAAGAATGAAGAACTCAAAAGGAACACTATATACAAAACTCAAGACGGTCACCAAATAGAACGAAAGTAAGCTTCCTAAAAGAAAATCATAAAATTTTGCTTACTTTTCCCATAAATTTCAATTGCAGTAGAAATTCTATTTAAAAGTGTGAAAATCTAGGTATTTTAGCTGAAAAATGAGTTTTGCCAGGAAAGCACACAAACCGCTCTAAAACGTCGAAATATGCAATATTTCGACGTAAAGGACTTGGGAATAATTATGTCAGCTGATCTTTCTTTTAAAGACCATAACAAGGCAAATAATGCCGATGGTGGCACTCAAATCGCTAGTGCTCCCTCACTTAGAATATTGCTCAGTGCTGACGGCACTGTTCAAAGCAGGAGAAATATCAGAGCTGGAACAAATACAGAGATCGTTTACGGCTCACATTGAGCCAGTGAAACATCTAAAATATTGAGAACGCCTTCAAGTCTTGAACATGTACTCATTGGAGCGAAGGAGAGAGAGACACATGATAATATATACCTGGAAGGTACTCGAGGGCCTGGTCCCAAATCTGCACACTGCCATAACAACATGCTGGAGTGAGAGATATGGGAGGAAGTGTAAAATAAACCCAGTGAGGAGCAGGGGTGCAGTGGGGACAATAAGGAAGCACTGTAGAAGCCTTCAAGAGGAAACTGGAGAAGTATCTTCACCAGGTGCCAGATCAACCAGGCTGTGACGGATATGTGGGGCAGCGGGCCTCCAGCAGCAACAGCCTGGTTGACCAGGCAAGCACCAGACAAGCCTGGCCCATGGTCGGGCTCAGAGAGTAGAGAAACTCTCGAAACTCTTCAAAGGTGTTTTATATATATATATATATATATATATATATATATATATATATATATATATTAAAAACCATATGCCTCCATTCACTCCTATCAAATACGCTCACACATGCTTGCTGGAAGTCCAAGCCCGCACACAAAACTTCCTTTACCCCTCCTCCAACCTTTCCTAGGCCGACCCTACCGCCTTCCCTCCACTACAGATTTATACACTCTCAAAGTCACTCTGTCTCGTCCATTCTCTCTACATGTCCAAACCACCTCAACAACCCTCCTCAGCTCTGGACAATCGTTTTGTAATCCCACTCCTCCTAATTTCCAAACTCCGAATTCTCTGCATTATATTCACACCACACATTGACCTCAGACATGACATCTCCACTGCCTGTTGCAACGAGGAGAAGGCTGGAGGCAGTGGAGATGTCATGTCTGAGGTCAATGTGTGGTGTGAATATAATGCAGAGAATTCGGAGTTTGGAAATTAGGAGGTGGTGCGGGATTACCAAAACGATTGTCCAGAGAGCTGAGGAGGGTTGTTGAGGTGGTTTGGACATGTAGAGAGAATGGAACGAGACAGAGTGACTTCGAGAGTGTATAAATCTGTAGTGGAGGGAAGGCGGTAGGGGTCGGCCTAGGAAAGGTTGGAGGGAGGGGTAAAGGAAGTTTGTGTGCGAGGGCTTGGACTTCCAGCAAGCATGTGTGAGCGTATTTGATAGGAGTGAATGGAGGCATATGGTTTTAATACTTGACGTGCTGTTGGAGTGTGAGCAAAGTAACATTTATGAAGGGATTCAGGGAAACCGGCAGGCCGGACTTGAGTTCTGGAGATGGGAAGTACAGTGCCGGCACTCTGAAGGAGGGGTGTTAATGTTGCAGTTTTATAACTGTAGTGTAAAGCACCCTTCTGGCAAGACAGTGATGGAGTGAATGATGATGAAAGTTTTTCTTTTTCGGGCCACCCTGCCTTGGTGGGAATCGGCCGATGTGTTAATAAATAAAAATAAATAAATATATACATGATTTCAGGTATGTCTTGTTACTTCTACTTACACTTAGGTCACACTACACATTCATGTACAAGCATATATATATACACACCCCTCTGGGTTTTCTTCTATTTTCTTACTAGTTCTTGTTCTTATTTCCTCTTATCTCCATGGGGAAGTGGAACAGAATTCTTCCTCCGTAAGCCATGCGTGTCGTAAGAGGCGATTAAAATGCCGGGAGCAAGGGGCTAGTAACCCCTTCTGTGTATATTACTACAGTGGTACCTCGACTTACGATATTTTTTCATTCCAGAATGCTGTTCAAGTGCCATTACCAAATGAATTTATCTCCTTAAGAAATAATGTAAAATAGACTAGTCTGTTTAGACCCCTAAAAGTACACTTACAAAAGCATTTAAAAAAATAAACTTACATAAAAGGGTGTGTTTGGGGACCATCGTAAGTCGAGGTACCACTGTAATTGTAAAAGGAGAAACTTTCGTTTTTCCTTTTGGGACACCCCGCCTTGGTGGGAAACGGCCGACGTGTTGAAAGAAGAAAGATATATATACATACATATTGTACCTTCTCCATGGGGAAGTGGAACAGAATTCTTTCTCCTTAAGCCATGCATGTTGTAAGAGGCGACTAAAATGCAAGGGGCTAGTAACTCCTTCTCCTGTATATACGTATTACTAAATGTAAAAGGAGAAACTTTTGTTTTTTCTTTTGGGCCACCCTGCCTTGGTGGGAGGCGGCAGACTTGTTGAAAGAAAGAAGAAGACATATTGTACTTATAACAATTTCACAAAACCTTTGGTGCGTAGTAGTACATTCATCATAGAGTTGTCATCCAACTTTTGTAGTGTACTTTAATATGCATGAGACTAATTCACAATAAAAGTCCTCCCCTATGTAGAAGAGATAAAATAATAACATATCCTTATTTGTATATACTCTTTTCCACTCACTCACTTTTATATACACACATATGTCCATATACACATACACACACATGCTTAACAATTCGCAAACGGGTGAACTTTTAACACACATTATCTCTCGGTTCACAGCAGGATACAAACCTGCACACTAGTAAAAGTACTGTGTACTTTGATACAGTGTGTGCAGGTTTGAATCCTGCTAGGGACTGAGAGATAATGTTTGATACACACACATATGCACACATGCACTCATGCACACATACATGTGTATGCACACACACAAACACACATACATACAACAGGCCTAGTGTCTAATTGACATGTGCCTAGGACAAAATGGTAACTAACCTGCACCTACCCACATTTATTAGTTATTCATTAATAGTACTAGTGCTATTTCAGAACAAACTAAAACAATGTGAAATGAGATTATCACTAGTATATTAAAATTTTACCTTAAATATACTCTACTGAGTTATTTTGATCTACATACAAGTAATACATATTTTATATTTAACCAAAAATTTGTGAATAGCATAAGGATTTAAGGCACAATTTAAAATGCTCAGTCTGTCAATGTCATACCACACTTGACTACAGTAGACATACAACATCATAATATGTATATAGAACACCACAGAACATCACTGTGAAGACAAGCGGGAAAATCTTAAGACTGGTGTGTTATAAAATGGAGCTGGAGTAAATATAGAGTGACTGGACAAAATGTGTACACACTCCTGCAGATAATTAAACAATGTGTGTATACAATCCTGCATATAACTGGATAAAGTGTGCATGCACTCCCTGTGGGTAACTGGACAAAATATGTATGCATTCCTGCATGTAACTGGATAAAATATGTATGCACTCCTGCAGAATAGAAAAGGTATCAGATGACTGGGCTAAATCAAAATACAGTGGAACCCCGGTTTTCGTCCTTAATCCGTTCCAGAAGGTCGGTCGAAATCCGAAATGAACGAAAACCGAAGTAATATTTCCCATAAGAAATAATATAAATCCAATCAATCCATTCCAGACACCCAAAAATATTAACAAAAAATACATTTTATAGAGAATATAGTTTTACATACAGAAAACAATGAGAAATAAATATAAATGACTAATTTTAATGGATAAATGAACATTTAAATCACTTTTACCTTTATTGAAGAGACTTATTGGCATATGAAAGATGACGAGGAGGGGAGAGGGAGGAGAGGTTATTGTTTGGAAGGGGAATCCCCCTCCATAAGGACTTCAGGTATCAAAGCCTTATCCGGGGTTACTTCTCTTCTTTGTCTTTTACTGGCACTAGGACCAGCTTGAGAGCCACTAGACCATGCAGACACGGCTTGCAACAGCTTTGTTAGGGTGATATTTCTCCACCAACTTTTCTACATCCTAGCTACACGATATTTAATGCGGCCCAGAGCCATATTATTACCATCGGCATACCATGTTCACTGAGATTAATCGTTTCTGACAACTACCTTTAGATGCCATCATAAACAAAGGGAGAAGTAATGAATAATTCATGCCGAGAATTGTAAACAAAAGCGTTATGTATTATGGGTGGTGACTGGGCCAATGCAGATTCATACACGTTTTCTCTGATGCTGGACCAGAGAAAACGTAATGTTTTCCTTCTGCCTGGCTAGCACACCTCCATAGCATATAAACATTGCATGTTTATATATGCTATGTAACGTGTTTCTTATATAATTTTGAAGAAAATATCATAGATGGATTAATGAAAATGTCTATATTAACCTAAAATAAGACATTTAATGTGCCCAAGAGTGATTATTATTACGTATATTAGTATTATTACTATGGCGTTAAGACTAGAGGGACACTCTTAGTGAACGAGTAACAAACGCATGTTTATATACTATGTAACGTGTTTCTTATATAATTTTGAAGAAAATATCATAGATGGATTAATGAAAATGTCTATATTAACCTAAAATAAGACATTTAATGTGCCCAAGAGTGATTATTATAACATATTAGTATCACGAACGTATGAGCGGCCCAGGCGGAAGCGTCTGGTATAGACGATTTCCGAGTGGATGTAGGAAACCCGGGGTAAAAATTCGCCGAAAAAAGTGGTCGAAATCCGAATTGTACGATATCCAGACTGGATGAAAACCAGGGTTCCACTGTATAACCTTATAATAATAATACTGTAAAAAAAATTATTTACAAATAAGTACAGTGGACCCTCGGAAATCGAACACTCCCAACTCGCCCTTTTATGTAAGTTTATTATTGTAAGTGCTTTTATAGGTATATTTTGGGGGGTCTGAAACGGACTAATCTAATTTACATCATTCCTTATGGGAATAAATTTGTTTGGTAACAGCGCTTGAACAGTACATTCTGGAATGAAGAATGTTCGATTTCTGGGGGTCACTGTACAATATAGTGTACTGGAATTCAAATTGGCATTTCTCACTTTTTATTGCATGGATATACACATATGTTAAATATGAAAACTAAACAAAGTACAAGCACACCTCATTTATCTGCATAGGGTTATAATTAAAAACTCAATGGGTAATAAATAATGTTCCACAATGCTGCTGCCACTACTGTAATTAATAAAAAGTTTAATTAAACAAAAAGCATTTGGTCCCAATTATATTTGACTGATGAGTGATGAGGTGTGACTGTATTATTTCCAGTATATACTAGAGAAGCATGTAGTAATGTACAGTGGTACCCCGGTTTACGATGGTCCCCAAACTCACCCTTTTATGTAAGTTTATTTTTTTAAATGCTTTTGTAAGTGTAATTTTGGGGGTCTAAAAGGACTAGTCTATTTTACAACATTTCTTAAGGAGATAAATTCGTTTGGTAATGGCACTTGAACAGCATTCTGGAATGAAAAAATATCGTAAACCGGGGTACCACTGTATGTATATTCCATGATTTTCCATTTAGGAGATGGCACTATAAAATTATTTCTGTCTTTTAATATAATCTTTCTTTGTCTTTATTAAAATACTATTTACTTACGTATATGTAAAATGCTATAAGGACTGGCTTTCATTTGCACTGGCAAAGTTCTAATTCATGAAAACTGTTACATAGATGATCTGAAAAATCATATTACATATCTCATTTTACATATCATATCATATATCTCATTTTACAACAAAACTAGAGTACTGTACTATGTATTGTATTTATGAACATCTCAATGAGGACTAATATTGCCTCTCAGTGCTCTTTCCTGCCTTTGCTCAATGTTTCTCAAAATATGCAATATGTAATTTTTATCTTAAAATGCTATATTCCTGCAGATTTTGATGGAAATTCTGATTTCCCAGACAGTAAGACATGCTAGGTGTGAACTGCATTTACTGGTGGCATCAATAAACAGACTTTTATCTATTTATCCATTATTGTGTTGTTAATGAAGTCTAAATGCACTCTGTAGAAAAAGCCTTCATCTTGGGCCAATGTGAAACATGGGTGGTGATGAAGCCTTCCTCTGAGCTAGATGTTAGAATCTTTTCCCTGTGGCACGTGGATGATAACGAAGCCTTAACCTAGGGGCAGGTCTTAGAACCTTTCCCAGCGTGACACTCCATCTGTTTCTTGTGGCTGGGAGTCTTCTTTCTCTCTTGACTGAGAGGTCTTGTCTTCCTGGTCTGAGGTATCATGTGTGGTTTCTGGTACGGAGAGAATCTGAAAGTGACACATTAAATGTTAACATTTGAACAAGTATTTGCAACATAAAAATATTACTATAATAACAAATGGACAGCAATAAATTTGTAACAACTTATATTTGCCATGCTAAAACTAAACCTTACTCAAAGTGTCACCTTTCTACTAAAGCATTATATTAATACAGTACATTGCTTTCATCTTACCTATAACTTTTTTTTATTTAATCTGCACATTTTCAACAAAGTTTAAAAATGTTCAGGCTTCACTGTTTAATGTAAGAATTAGTATCACTAATCTCCTTGCAAAGTAGCTGCATTCAAGAATTATTATTACATTCATGAAGCGCTAAATAAGTAGAGGTCATTAGAGCCCAGGGAATGGGAGGTAATCAGGTATGATTGAAGGAAGGGTAAGGTAGCCCTAATTCCCTTCAGCAACAGGACACCCTCTTTGAAGGGACACTAGCTAATGAAATACTATACCTACCAAGGATACCTAATGACAATTAAAACCCTTAGCGATTCTGGTTATAAATTGTGTGCATATAACATGCAGAATATGAATAAAGAAATAACTGGGTGAAGAGTGTACACTAACCTCATAATTCCTTTGTGCTGGTGGTGAAAAAGCTTAACTACAATACTCAAGATGTTGAAATTAATACACTTATAGCAAAACTTCAACATCAATTAGTTAGTTATGTCACTTATTTAGGTCTGCATGTAAGGTGAATCTCATAAGTTAGGCATTAAAATGCTTGGATAAATGATAAAATCAAAGCTAATAACATTGGCAACAAAATAAATAATTCACTGTATTGGCCAGTGCAGGTACAGTGCTTAAATCAATAATGTGCACTGTACAAACTACGTATTTCATTTAAATGAGTACACGAGGTCTCCGATTTGCAAATGAGCTGTGTTCCTGGTTTTTCAACTTACATACAAGTTAGTTATAAAGAAATACTAGTGCATTATTAATAATTTATTACATTCTAGAAGGGTAGGGCTTAAACCCATAGGGGCAATAGTGTGCCTTGGCAATGAGAGGCAATCAGGTTCAGTCCAAGGAAGGTGAGGACAGATTTAATTTCTTGCATCAAGATTCCCTCACCAGCATCAAGGAACTTTCCTTCAGGGGACTATGGTGCAAAGGATGGTTATATTTCACACAATATTGCACTGCAACTCAACAGTTGCAAAAATTAACTGATTCTTAAATATCTCATTTGTAAGTGATGTTCTCCATGGGGGAAGTGGAACAGAATTCTTCTTCCGTAAGCTGTGCGTGTCGTATGAGGCGACTAAAATGCAGGGAGCAAGGGGCTAGTAACCCCTTCTCCTGTATACATTACTAAAGTTAAAAAGAGAAACTTTTGTTTTTCTTTTTGGGCCACCCTGCCTCGGTGGGATACGGCCGGTGCCTTGAAAGAAGAAGTGTAGATGTGTGTAACTTGTAGCATTTGGAAATGTAGATGAATAACTTATGCTATTTATAAGTGTAGATGTATGTAACTTGTAGCATATGCAGGTGTAGATATGTATAACCTGCAACATTTGTAAGTGTAAATATGAATAACCCATAACATTTGTAAGTGCATGTAATTTATAGCATTTGTAAGTTGAGGACCTCTTGTATTAGCATAAGAATGCAGAGTACAAACCCCACTCTGTGTTGCACTCATACATTAGGTTTGATTACTAAGCCACTTCTTGTTATACAAAGACAGATTGGCTGCACTAACATTATCATGTTGTAATGGAATAAAAATATTTTCTTAATAATACCTTAAAATAATTTTTGTGTTAAGTATTAACAAGGATAGCGTGAGTGAACAAACTAAACATGCAGATTTTTTATTAAATACTACTGCGTTGCACCTTACTAGCATTACTAATATGATATACAAATATAAAAGTGTAATAATGACATATAAATGATTTAAATACGTATATTGTAAATGCTCACAAAATACCAAACAGCACTTAAAAAATTAGGTACTTAATATTGCACCGATAATTCACAGCATTAGAAATGTGTTATGCTTAAACAATTATTTACAAAGGTGCACAGTTGGTAATAATAACCAAATGAAAAACTACCATGAAAATTAGTTTTTTTCCCCTCGACGATTAATGTCTTTTACAGGACCAATTGATAGTCTGATACTTATTCTTAAATCAGAAAAAATACAGTACTCAATGCTTCTAGTTTGTCTTTGTAGTTTAAAGATTGATATACGTACGTAAACAACAGTCATGTAATTTATCATGGTTACTTAATCTTTATTAGTAGTAGTAGTAGGCTACTCCTTTACTTACCTGATAGGCAAGTCTATGCAATACACAGAATTCCTTGTTAAATGCTACAAAAATATTATTATTATTGCTATTATTATATTCATAGAAAAAGAGCTTAATCTATAAGAAGCATACAGCACCTGGGAAATGGAAGATAATAAGGTCTGATCTGAGTAAATGAAGGGTATCTCCACATTCTTGGATCAAGAGCCCTTCACCAGAATCAAGTCAACCCCTTAAAAATAGTAAGCAGAAATATGTCAGAGATATGTTACCTCAAGACATTGAGGAGGAGAGGATTAGACAAACGCATGTAGGGAAAAAATAAATACACTAAGATGATTTCGAAAGAGCAATGTGAAGTTCAAGAACATGATGCATACTGTCAATTGTTTCTGGGTAGTATTAATGGTCAGAGACATAAACCTTTCCCAATACTTCCATGGTAGTGTTTCAATGTGTACCAGAAGTTAGCTAATCTAATATACAGTACTATACTGCAATATATCTTGCCTATTAAAATAAACCAAATACAGTGGAACCCCGGTTAACGAACACCCCGGAAATCGTGCAATTATGTAAGTATAATATTGTAAGTGCTTGTGGAAGTGTATTTTTGGGGGTCTGAAATAGACTAACCTAAATGACATTTTTTTCTTAAGGAAGTAAATTCGTTCGGTAATGGCACTTGAGCAGGCTTCTGCAATGAATTTTTTTTCGTTAACCGGGGTTCCACTGTACCTTGCACTACTGTGCACCAGAAGTTAATTTATCTAATATACAGTACTGTACTGCAATATATTTTGTCTATTAAAATAAACCAAACACCCTGCACTACTATGCACCAGAAGTTAACTGATCTGGTTTAACCCTTTGGGGGTCCCAAGGCCCTCTCCCAAACTCGTTCTCAGGGTCGCAAATTTTTCGGGAAAAAAAAAATTATTTTTTCTTATGGAATGATAGAGAATCTTTTTCCGATCATAACGACACCAAAATTATGAAATTTGATCAAAAACTAACGGAATTATGCTTTCGCGAAGTTAGCAGTATCGATGACATTTACGCATCGGCAATTTCGCCCAATTTGAGCCCTATTTTCGGCAAATTCCAATGTTTCAGTCTACTAAAATTATAGCTATTTCACTAAAATTCCATTTGTTCTATCAATTGAGTACAAGAAACTGCCAATTTACCGATTTCAACTACCCAATAAGGTGGTCAGAAATTCGCAATTTGGCCAATTTCACACAAATTTCAAAAGATGCCAATTTCAAAATAGGGTTCAGTATAAATGAGACAGACATTCCTGGCACTCAAATAACATTTTATCTGTTCATTAGTCACGTTTCAAGGCCCCTTTTACATTACTTTTGCTTTCCATTTTGAATTTAAAAAATAGAACATTTACTGTTATGTATACAACTGCATCATTGTAAAAATGGTATAAATAATATCATCACACTTGTGCAAGAATATTAGACTACCCAGTTGATGTGTATTGGACGCGTGGCGTGATTTGTTTACTCTTGAACATCTGCAAAAATAGAACATTTTTGCTACTTTGCGCTCAGTTTCAAGGTACTTGTCATCGTGAAACCAGTCAAAATTATCTCTATTTCTGTAATATATCATCCATTCTATCAAATGAGACTAAGAAAACGAGAATACAAGCATAAATACCATATGAAAATAGACTGCAAAGTCGCTGTTTTAAACCAAAAACATGATCAGTTTTTTTTTTTCCTCATTATGCACTGTGATGCAGGATTTTTTTTATACTGCGCACACTGACCGCACAGGCCCATTCTCTCACATCTAGGCCTAACAGCCTGTTTCTGCTTGATTTGAGGTTAGTTTGATATCTTTATTATGCACCCCATACCCATCCTGTGGGCGGTAGTCAAAAGATTACAGAGGTACATAATGGGTCCAGGGACTGGACCTCAAAGTTTGATAGCTGAGCAAGTTACAAAGGTAATGAACTCAGATGGTCACAATCATGACAAGTTACAAAGGTATTTGCAGATTACAGAGGTATATATAGGGTCCAGAGACTGGGCTCCAAAGTTTTGATAGCTGAACAAGGTACAATGGTAATTAATTCACTAGTTACAAGGTAATGAATCATGTAAGTAAATTTACTTACGTCTGTACATGGTTGCACTTGAGGGCGCTAGAATTTAGGCGTACTAGTACGACAAAAACCCTGGCGCGTAAGCCGTACTAGTATGGCCGAAACCCCGAAAGGGTTAATAAAGTGCAGTATTCATGCATATTAAGATAAACCAAACACTTTTCACTACTGGTCACTCACAGTATAAAACACAAGTAGACACAAAGAATATCTTATTCTTTGAATGGAATAGTCAAATCAATTTCATATGGTTATTTATATGGAACACAAATCATTGCAGTTTGGTTACTTGAATGGAACAAAAATCAATACCATCTGATTCTTTGAATGAATTTTTTTTTGTCAACTGGTGGTAATTTAATAATCTAATATGATACACTAACTGTCATAACAATATTACTTAACTTTAATTATTTTTTATGGTAATTAATCCTGAATAGGAGCACCTACTGTAAGAAATAATTTTGCATCAGTATTTTATATTCACTTATATATGAAGTAATATATGCTAATTATTCTCAACAGAAATCTGATGCATCTCTGTATTGAACAATGTTTCAAAGCTGAACATGTGTGGCTGTCCAGGTTACAGCATGTGGTTAAGGAGTAACATAGCAGCCCACTAAATGAGTACACTCTCACAGAACTTTAACTATACTGTACATTGTGAATATTGAAGCTTTCTCTCACAGCAAAAGTAACTACAGTGTACAGTGGACCCCCGACTTTCGTAAACCCCGGAAATCGTACAATTATGTAAGTATAATATTGTAAGTGCTTTTGTAAGTGTATTTTTGGGGGTCTGAAATGGACTAACCTACTTGACATTTTTTTCTTAAGGGAGTAAATTCGTTCGGTAATGGCACTTAAGCAGGCTTCTGGAATGAAGTTTTTACGAAACTCGGGGGTCCAGTGTACGTATTACAGTTTAAATCTGACTTGCTTTTCCTTATCTTAAAAGGATTCTTTTCAAGTGAAAGCTTAATGAAGCATAATATGGTAGTGAATTAAAATGACTACTAGAGATGCCATACATAATGTGAGAGCACTTGTGTCATTCTGACGCTCAGGCTAGTTTGAACAAAATATATATTTACATGCGATACATACTTCATCATGAATCCTTATGTTGTTTAAAGTGAAGTCTAGAAATAAATTTTTATTTCAGTTTGTTGAAAATTTGAGTATCTATTACAAAGAGGCAAGACAAGTAGAACTGAAACATTAGTATGTATACAAAAACTGTAGTATGTACAGTTTTTTATTCTAAATACAACCAAGTTATCTGGGTCACCATCACTCAGATATTATTCCTTACTTGCTATCAATAAGAATCTCATACTTGGAAACTTTGGCTGTACAGTATCTACAGAAAATGTGACCACTGACTATACTATATTTTAATGAACACTAGCACTCAGCAATGGCAGGTCTTATAAACATGAAAGCTCGATGGACTTATAGTCTCATGGAAATGAAGCTTATAATATACAATATGACATACGTTTATGATAAACATTACAGAATCTACAATATTTAGTTGCTAATTTATAAGACAATGTATTTGTTTGAAAAACCAGAGAAATTACCATATGTATTTCAGATTCACAAAATTATGCCTGTTTTGAAATGTTTAATACCCCTAATAAAAAAAATTATATACAGTGGTACCTTGAGGTTCGGCCACCTCCCAACTTGAACAATTATGTAAGTGCTTTTGTAAGTATTTTTGGGGGTCTGAAACGGACTAATCTAATTTACATTATTCCTTATGGGAACTAATTCATTCGCAATGGCACTTGAACAGCCTCCTGGATCGAATTATGGCCGAAACTCGGGGTATCACTGTACAGTGGAATCCCGGATTTCGTACTGCTCCCAACTTGAACAATTATGTAAGTGTATTTTTGTAGGTGCTTTTGTAAGTGTATTTTTGGGGGTTTGAAATGGACTTATGGGAACAAATTCGTTCGGTAACAGCACTTGAACAGCATTCTAGAAAGAATTATTGACGAAATCCGGGGGTCCACTGTATATTATTTTGAACTGAAATGTGCACACAAAGTCACAAAACAGAAATTTATACTTTATTAAATGAATGTCCTCTTGGTGTGTTGTGTTTCAATAATGCCTCGTTTTCTTAGTAGTACATACTATATAAGAAAATATCCAAGGATTGTTATGTACCGGATATACAGTGGATTATAAACTATCCAGTGCACTTGGGGTTGAAGAAGGGAAGGGGGAGATGGGGGGAGGGAGGAGGGGAAAGGGAAGTGGAAGTGTGCATTAAATTTTTAATTATTTTTCTATGATCCCTTTTTATTGCACTTAACTTTTTCACCTTATCTATTTAGGTGCCAGATTGATCAAAATTACCAGATACGTAATGTTGAACAATGATTAATTGAATGCCAGATAATTATCAATTAGCTAGTGTAATTATGGCGAAAGACTGAAAACAATTCTGCGGCCTAAGAAAGAATAAGTCATATATGTATGTATATTGTCATATATGGCATATACAATATGTAAAATTATACAACTTTATCCTTACTGTACTGTATTAAACAATTTTATTTTCTTGCACTACATTCATGTGACAAAAGGTGTCATCATCTCGTTGGATATGACGTGCCACCGTTTTGGGGTACAGTGTATAAGGTTCCAACCTCTCAGTACAGTGGACCCCCGAGTAACGAGCACCCCGGAAATCGTACAATTATGTAAGTATAATATTGTAAGTGCTTTTGTAAGTGTATTTTTGGGGGTCTGAAATGGACTAACCTACTTGACATTATTTCTTAAGAGAGTAAATTCGTAATGGCACTTGAGCAGGCTTCTGGAATGAATTTTGCTCGTTACTCGGGGGTCCACTGTATGTGATTCCATCCTCTTGAAAAATGAGATCCCAGTCTTTCAGTGTTATGAGGTGTCATTCTCTCAGGACACAGGATGTCACTATCTCAGAATGTGACATTTTCTTGGGATACGAGGTGGCATTCTCTCAGGATGAAGTGGCATCCTCTCAGGATGAAGTGCCATTCTCTCAGGATGAAGTGCCATCCTCTCAGGATGAGATGCCACCCTCTCAGATGAGGTAGCATCCTCTCTCAGATGAGGTAGCATCCTCTCTCAGATGAGGTAGCATCCTCTCAGATGAGGTAGCATCCTCTCAGGATGAGGTGGCATCTTCTCAGGATGAGGTGCCACCCTCTCAGATGAGGTGCCACCCTCTCAGATGAGAAAGCATCCTCTCAGATGAGGCAGCATCCTTTCAGGACGAGGTGACATCCTCTCAGGATGAGGTGGCATCCTCTCAGGATGAGGTGCCATCCTCTCAGATGAGGTAGCATCCTCTCAGATGAGGTAGCATCCTCTCAGGATGAGGTGGCATCTTCTCAGAATGAGGTGCCACCCTCTCAGATGAGATAGCATCTTTTCAGGATGAGGTGGCATCCTCTCAGGATGAGGTGGCATCCTCTCAGGATGAGGTGGCATCCTCTCAGGATGAAGTATCATCCTCTCAGATGAGATAGCATCCTCTCAGATGAGGTAGCATCCTTTCAGGACGAGGTGACATCCTCTCAGGATGAGGTGGCATCCTCTCAGGATGAGGTGCCATCCTCTCAGATGAGGTAGCATCCTCTCAGATGAGGTAGCATCCTCTCAGGATGAGGTGGCATCTTCTCAGGATGAGGTGCCACCCTCTCAGATGAGATAGCATCCTTTCAGGATGAGGTGGCATCCTCTCAGGATGAGGTGGCATCCTCTCAGGATGAGGTGGCATCCTCTCAGGATGAAGTATCATCCTCTCAGATGAGGTAGCATCCTCTCAGGATGAGGTGGCATCCTCTCAGGACGAGGTGACATCCTCTCAGGATGAGGTGGCATCCTCTCAGGATGAGGTGCCATCCTCTCAGATGAGGTAGCATCCTCTCAGATGAGGTAGCATCCTCTCAGGATGAGGTGGCATCCTCTCAGGATGAAGTACCATCCTCTCAGATGAGGTAGCATCCTCTCAGGATGAGGTGGCATCCTCTCAGGATGAAGTACCATCCTCTCAGGATATAAGGTGTCATTCACTCTGACATGAGGTATCATCCTCTCAGCATGAGGTAACAGCCTCTCAGTTATATGAGCTACTGAACCATAAATCTGAGGTATAAAGGCCCCATTGTTCTGAAAACTCAACATGACTTCGAAACCAACAAGGCAAAACCTGGTAACAGTAACAAGGTAAAAACCTGGTAACAGTAACAAGGTAAAAACCTGGTGACAGTAACAAGGTAAAAACCTGGTGACAGTAACAAGGTAAAAACCTGGTGACAGTAACAAGGTAAAAACCTGGTGACAGTAACAAGGTAAAAACCTGGTGACAGATCAAACCTGTAATCCTGTCTCATGAAATGTAAATAAAAACATGCACCCCTGAAATCTTAAAAATATTTTTTCCTGTTAAAGTTTCATATCCACATTAAAATCACACTGAAGCCATACACAATGATAGCTGTATGCAAGCCACACACATCATCAGACATAAAGCATCTTAAATTATATTTTCACATATAGGTTAGAAAGCAAAGATATTATTAAGTCTTTAACTTGTCAAGTTAATAAATAGAACTTATTAATCATTTATAGGTTCAAACACCACTATGATATACATTGGCAACTGACCAATATTATCTTTTAAGTTTTGTATAGGGAATAATTAAGCCCAGAAATATAATACTGTACTAATACACCCAACTTAGTTTCTGAAATATATTTATATAGTGTATTACTCAATTAATTTTCAATACTGCATATGTAAAAAATTGTTACAATATATGTGAAATTCTGTTAAAATATATATACATATATATATATATGAAATATAGTTACAGTTCATGCAAAATGTTGAAGTATGGGTTATTGTTTATTTGGGTTATTATTTAAAAGCCCGAGAAAAAAGCTTGAAATTAAACCCAGACAAAGGCAATGATGGAAGGACTCTTTAGAGATGTAAATTCAGCCTAGACCCATGTTGACATTTCACCAGCCTTGTTAATGTGTACTTTGGACATCCAGACTTTGACTTTAGTTGTGCTAAGTGAAGAGCAAGAGGGAGAACTATAAGAGGCATTACAAGCTACCTCACTTTTTTCACTATTCCTCTCAATTAGATGCTCATTATCAGGCTGAAATTGAAGGAAGTTCTATTTTAGACAAAAGTGAAAGTAAATTTACAGGAATTATGACTAAAATAATCATGCAGAATTCCTATTTATTTGTGACTGTAGAGGCAAATTGAAACCATGAAACATTTTCCATCAATATTTCTTAAAAGTCTAATTCTATCTATGGTACATAGGGTATATTATATTATATTCATGGGAAAGTGCTAAATCCATAGGGAAGTCATACAGCACCTGGGGAAATGGAAAGCATTCAGGCTCAAACCAAAAAATGGAAGCATGGGCTAAATTTCTTAGATCAAGAGCCCCTCACCAGCATCAAGAAACCTAGAGGGATATCCTAGTATATACACATCAAGAACTTCACAGCTTTAAGTACTGTATTGGTATGCTTTCTTCTAATAATTTTGTAGAGTACTTTGACCAACCAGATTATTCTACACTCTTGGCAACAAAAAATAAATACAAGACATACATCCAAGGTAAAATCATCAAACAATAAAAATCTACTAGCATGAATAAAACACACAAATACTATTTTGCTAAGTTAAAATAACCACCAATACTTTAAAATCCCATTAAATTATTAATGCCAAAAGACTATTTTAAATGTTCTTCAAGATCCCTAAAAGCACCCCATTAATTATAAAAATAATGATGCAAGCAAAAAGGCTTAAGTCATGGGTAAACAGTTAAAATGTGTTCCACGTGCAGCAGCATGGCATAAGCTTCAAAGAGGGAAGCAGGAGCACCTGCAAACAGGTACATATGGACAAGAAATGATTCCCATTGAATGAGGAAGGCCAAACACTAACATCGTGCTGAACCCAGTATAACTTGCTTCTCATCTAAAGGCCCATCAGCTCTGCCACTTCTCAGAGACATGTTTATCTATGTATGTGGCCCATGACGTTGCTGTCAGGAAGAAGTCTGCTATAGAGCAAGCTCATTATAGCAGCCTTCACCTTGGCATCTATCTGTGCTTATTTCCCAGGAAACCAACATGGCCCAGGCACTAACAGAACCACACATCTTGTGTTCCGCATAGAGACAGGCTAACCACTCATGGGTGTTTTGAACCACAAAGTGGATGGAGGCATATTAGGCCAGGTCAAACAGACCACATTAGGAATCTGAGTAGAAGGTAAACCAAGAACCAACTAAGACAGCTATTAGCAAGAGAGCAGCAAGGATTACACTGAACTCTGCAGTGAACACAGAGGACTCGTCTAATACCAGTGCACAATACAATAAAACTTATGGTCTCTCTAGTTAGCACCATTTTCTAAACAATATCACATGAACCCCATGGGGTTTTGAGCAGTGTAAACCTTGAACAACTGGTAGGTCATCTGGCAAACTAGCTGAGAAATGCTGTCTAGTATGTCCAAACACATATACCATGTGCTGGTCTGTACTTTCCTGTTGTCTCTTATAAGGTGAAATACTGAAGACATTTGTATATATTAAGGGTTGTAAAAAGAAAACAAAAGTATTTTCCAACATACTGTGCAGTAAAACAATATTAAGCTTTTAGTGTGAACCATAAAGATGGTCTGCTATAACTGTGTTTTGAAATTTTGTTTCCTTTTGGAAGTCACAGTCTTGAGAATGTGGCTTCATAGAGAACCTTCCCCAGAAATTAGGTTTCTTTTATGGGAAGTGCTTAAAACATTTTTTACTAAATACGTACAGTAATTGATATTAAGAACAGAAACAGCCCAATTCACCTTGAAATAAGCATAATGCTCTCACAGCCCAATCTCAAATACATAAAAAAAAAAAACAACAGGCAGGGATTGAACTTGTGGCGAGTGAGTTTTACAGCTCACTCGCCATGAGTTCAATTCCCTCTCGTGGTACGATTTGTTTGCAATCGTGTCATTACGATTTCATGAGTCAAGATCTCCAATACATATTTGTGTATGATATTTACCACTAATCCGATAGTATTTCCTAATTCAGTGGTACAGTGTTCAACTCATTTCGGTATGAATTTTGAGTGAGGTGAGACATATAGGCAAATCTCCTAGATAAAAGGGCCTAAATAGAAAAAGACCACACTGCTCGACTTTCTCAGGTTATCCCTGTTATTAACTCTTTCCTCCCAGATTAAACACAGATTTCTTAGTTACCATTCAGTTTTTGTGATCTTTTTTACCATGTTAGCAGCAATGGCAGACCAATAAACAGTCCCTATTTCTGGATTTTTCTGCTTTTCACAAACACTGTACATATTTCCAAATGTACTCCTTAGGTAAATTTAAAAAATTATACATATAATATTAGGTTGCACTTCTATAACAAATATGCTGTGAATATTGCTACGATATAATTATTACAATCAAATTTATTCACTATTACTTTTAATGTCATAATCACAAAGGATTTTAATATAACTTTAATACTTTGAGATCTAAAAGTAGAGGTTGAGAAAGATAATTTCTTCATCTTTCAAAACAATTTAATTAACAGCCATTTAGGGTCCCTCGTACATTTAGCACAAGTCATGAAACCAAGTTTAAATACTGAACTACCAGTGTGCATGATAGCAATACATAGCATTAGAACATAAAAAGCTTGCAGGGTGAGTCACACAAGCTGCCTTTAAAATGTTGTCTATAACTGTGCAATAATAAAAAAAATTGCATAAATAATACTGTATACAAGAGTTAAATTATCTGGGTGATATTACCTCATTTTTGGCGTGCGATGGCGAGGGTGGTTGCCGTATGGCTGAGCACACCAC
Organism: Cherax destructor; assembly: GCA_009830355.1. Classification (NCBI taxonomy): domain Eukaryota; kingdom Metazoa; phylum Arthropoda; class Malacostraca; order Decapoda; family Parastacidae; genus Cherax; species Cherax destructor. The sequence goes on from WNWK01002839.1 coordinate 139,293, forward strand.
AGTGTCTCGCTCAACACTATCAGCCACCACATTCTCAGCAGTTGTCCAGCCAGCCATCTCAGCTGCTTCTTCCTCCCTCTCTGCTTTCTCCTACATAAATACAGCAATACAGTACAGAGTAATCGACAGGTGAATATAAAATGGCACATTATTTTACAAATTGCTAAAAGATACTAAAAGTACTGAAAGATAAAAGTTTTATTAAGATGCCATAAAAAATAAATACAGTACGGTGTAAAGAAGGGAAATTTTTCCACAATAGTACTGGAGTTAATCACTACTTTTAGAAGCCTTTTGATATTACTGCTTTATGATGAAAGTGTCATAAACACTGATCAATGAACAGGTAAATCCCACAAGATAGGAAAATAAAACACTGAAACAGAAAGTACAGTATTTATGTATTTCAGCCTCGATCAAGAGAGCCTTGTCAGGTAAATTTGCTGACGGAACTCTCTCCCTGAGGTTGGAATATACAGATCTTTTCTACTCTGTATCATAATAACTGTCCATGTGGGATTTACTTCACATTAATAACAATTCCTCAGCAGTACAAGTGTTGGATATTTTTCATAAAACAAAATTAAGTAATGTCAATGGTCATTTACCTCACATGCATTTTTATTCTATTTCTTCAGAATTTCTTTAGGAATTAAAAGTATTGTATGGTAACTTCTATAGAAGCATTCTACTATTATTATTATACAGCAGTAGTCCAGCAACAATTATAAAAGAAAAATATTTGACCAAAAATATAATTGTAATATAAGACATCACTTATAAATTATAAGTAACAATTATTTTTGAGACTGCATAGCATACCATTACAATTATTTTTGAATGACAATTGCAACACAATAAAAACAATTTTCTTTCCTGGACTAATTTACATACAAGGTGAGAGAGCAAATTTTAAGGATAACCACAAAATAAAATTTACAAACAATATAATGCTTCATCACAGACAAAGCAAACTCATTAATAAGAGTATAAAATTATCCCACTTACCTCCTCCTCACATCGCTTATACTCATCGATCTCATATTGATACTTTGGTGATGTAATACCCAGAAAGTGTGCCAAGCCTTCACCCACATAATCACATGCTGATAATGTTTTACTTCCCGTGTAATACATCCAGTAATACATCCATGGGCCCCAACTCAAACTTTTCTGCAAGAGGAAAATCTATTTATGAAATTCATACATAAAAAATTCAGAAATGTATCTTGCTTAATAGTTGGTCATAACTTTAACAGACATTTTTGAGACCTTTCCAGTTATATTTTCCAAGTTTTAAAATTTACATAAATAACACAATAAATATTATTCAAGATTTTAATTTATTCATAATAAAAACAAATAACACAACTGCTTACACTCAAACCCGTTTTAAAAGCTTTATTGCCTGAATTAGAAAAAAAAATATCCACTGAAAAGTGACCAAGCATAATGTACACTTCACATACAGTAGACCCCCGGAAATCGAACGCCTCCCAACTCGACCTATTATGTAAGTTTATTATTGTAAGTGCTGCTGTAAGTGTATTTTTGGGGGTCTGAAATGGACTAATCTAATTTACATTATTCCTTATGGGAATAAATTCATTTGGTAACATTACTTGAACAGAATTCTGGAACGAAGAATGTTCGATTTCCGGGGGTCCACTGTATTTCTTTGTGATAGTAGTAATTTCTATTTCTGCCTTGCAAGGTGCTTAAAAAGTTATTTTTTCCAAATACTATTCTCCTCATTGATGCTGAAAACATACCTCACTATTCGTAATATAAATTGAAAATGTTAACTTACTGGATCAACCAATGCTAGAGTATCTGGCTTGTTATCAGTCTCGTCCTCGTCATCTGTGCTGTACTCCTCCATAGTGCCATCAGAAAAGTGAAGGACCCTCCTAGGCACTTTGACTTTCGTTTTTTTACCTTCCTCACCTTGGAAGGAAACTTCATGCATGACCTTGGCAGGCTGTGAATAAAACAAATTGAGATAATATGAGATTGAAGTAAGATTTTATGGTGTACTGCCCTCAAATCTTCTCAAACAACTAATGCCAATATAAAAAAAAGGTCGTAAAACCACCAACACAGGGTTTCCACACCTACAATAATTATTGTAAATATGATAAGTCAATATGTACATTAGTCTCAGGTGACAGTGTCCTCAGCTCACATACCGAGGGATCAGAGATTACGCCCTGGAATGAGTGAAATGTTGGGCGTGTTTCCTTACTCTTGCTGCTCTTAATCACCTGTCCCTGATGACCAACTGACTATTGGGTTATCCAGGGCTAAGCCTCCAGGTTAATAATCTGAACAAAATCTTTTTTGTACAAAACTATGGACTTTTCTGGGTTATAATTGATGGATACTGCTGGGCAAAAATCAGACATTATTTTTATTACATACAAGCAATCTTCACTACAGAATAAACAGTTATTTCTTGGGCTATAATTACCAAAAACTACTCAGTGTAACTTGGTTATTATTTTCCCCCTCATTTCATTACATACAACCCTATGTAGTATATATATATATATATATATATATATATATATATATATATATATATATATATATATATATATATATATATACTATATATACCTTTGATGAGTTTCGAGAACCTTACTAGTCTCAGAGCCCGGCCATGGACCAGGCTCGTCTGGTGCTTGCTGGTATACATCACAGAATAGGTATGTATTTCTTGTGCAGATTTCTATTTGGGGAGATATTAATGAAAATCAGATATTTTAGATTAAGATGCATACAATAAAGAATAAGTAAGGTTACCTGGAGAGAGTTCCAGGGGTCAACGCCCCTGCGGCCCGGTCTGTGACCAGGCCTCATGTTGGATCAGAGCCTGAAAATGCCATACATAGGTTGTATGTACTGAAATGTGCCAAAATAGTAACCAAGTTTCCCCGAGCAGTTGTTGGTCACCATTACTATTTCTTGGGCAAAATGTTAATTTGGAAGATATTAATTAAAACAATGTATTTTTTTTGGTAGGTGCAAAACATCAATCACCCCTTAGTGTTGGTGCCTGGCCAACCACTGATAACATAACTGAAAACCGATGGAAGAATAAGACTAGTGTTATTTTAGGTTAAGTGACCATGTGATGACCCAGTGGTGACCCTGTGGTGACCCTGTGATGGTTAAATGGGTTTCATCAGATTTAATTGGGTTTCTTACCATAAGCACAATATAATACTATGTCTAACATAAAACTCACTCAATATTGTACAATTTAAACTATATTTTATCTCTGAAATCTGTCGAGAAGAAACATTAAATTATGTATTAATTACCCTTCCACGTAAAGATCACAATCTTTTAACACATTTTTGGGGGTAAATCATACATTATTACAATTTATTATCGCTAAAGTGTTAATAAGATCATTACATCCACCAGAAATATTACTTACAAGTTCCTGCTGCAATGACACATTGTTAAGGTCTGTCATCTGCAGCTCCACCTCACCCATGGCTGACTTATTTCTCTTTTTTTTGCGGCTATAACGACAATTCCTTCTTAATTCCTAACATCAACGGCTTAAACACACTCATCAGCTTTCCATTACAGCAACATTCCTAGTAAATACTAGTTGAAAGACCTATTTTAAGAGTGATTTTGTGGACCACTTTTAACAGACGTCAAAAATCCCTTTAACTTTGTTGTGATGGCTAAACTGCCAGACACTTCTAGATTTAACTCTATCTGTATTAATAAAATATATATACATAAAATAACTAACATTATTGCATATCGCACATAATCAAAATAAGCATATAAAGATAGCAGTTTATTGATTAGAGACATATATTTTAGGTTTTATAACAAAATAAGAAAAAGCAATGTGGTGCTTGAGGCTGCCTTCATCTATGTGACATTTTACTTTTTTTTTGTTTAACCAGAAGTATGTTGATTTAACATACATCATGCAGGATACTTGTACATGTATTGTTACAAGGTAGCACTAGTATTATGGCACAACTATGTCTCAGTATATGTACAAGTATGTCTCTCAGTATATGTCTCTCAGTATATGTACAAGTATGTCTCTCAGTATATGTACAAGTATGTCTCTCAGTATATGTCTCTCAGCATATGTACAAGTATGTCTCAGTATATGTACAAGTATGTCTCAGTATATGTACAAGTATGTCTCTCAGTATATGTATGTCTCTCAGTATATGTACAAGTATGTCTCTCAGTATATGTATGTCTCTCAGTATATGTATGTCTCTCAGTATATGTACAAGTATGTCTCTCAGTATATGTATATGTCTCTCAGTATATGTACAAGTATGTCTCTCAGTATATGTATATGTCTCTCAGTATATGTACAAGTATGTCTCTCAGTATATGTATATGTCTCTCAGTATATGTACAAGTATGTCTCTCAGTATATGTATATGTCTCTCAGTATATGTATATGTCTCTCAGTATATGTACAAGTATGTCTCTCGGTATATGTATATGTCTCTCAGTATATGTACAAGTATGTATCTCAGTATATGTACAAGTATGTCTCTCAGTATATGTACAAGTATGTCTCTCAGTATATGTACAAGTATGTCTCAGTATATGTACAAGTATGTCTCTCAGTATATGTACAAGTATGTCTCTCAGTATATGTACAAGTATGTCTCTCAGTATATGTACAAGTATGTCTCTCAGTATATGTACAAGTATGTCTCTCAGTATATGTACAAGTATGTCTCAGTATATGTACAAGTATGTCTCTCAGTATATGTACAAGCATCTCTCAGTATATGTACAAGTGTATCTCAGTGTACAGTATATACAAGTATATATCAGTGTACAGTATATACAAGTATATCTCAGTGTACAGTATATACAAGTGTATCTCTGTGTACAGTATATACAAGTATATCTCAGTGTACAGTATATACAAGTGTATCTCTGTGTACAGTATATACAAGTGTATCTCTGTGTACAGTATATACAAGTGTATTTCTGTGTACAGTATATACAAGTGTATCTAAGTGAATATACAAGTTTATCTCTCGCTTCACACACGGAGGGCCCGGGTTCGATTCCCGGCGGGTGGAAACATTTCGACGTGTTTCCTTACACCTGTTGTCATGTTCACCTAGCAGCAAATAGGTACCTGGGTGTTAGTCGACTGGTGTGGGTCGCATCCTGGGGGACAAGATTGAGGACCCCAATGGAAATAAGACAGTCCTCGATGACGCACTGACTTTCTTGGGTTATCCTGGGTGGCTAACCCTCCGGGGTTAAAAATACGAAGAAATAATAATGTATAGTGTATATAATAGTGTATATACAAGTTTATCTCAGTGTATATACAAGTTTATCTCTCAGTGTATATACAAGTTTATCTCTCAGTGTATATACAAGTTTATCTCTCAGTGTATATACAAGTTTATCTCTCAGTGTATATACAAGTTTATCTCTCAGTGTATATACAAGTTTATCTCTCAGTGTATATACAAGTTTATCTCTCAGTGTATATACAAGTTTATCTCTCAGTGTATATACAAGTTTATCTTTCAGTGTATATACAAGTTTATCTCTCAGTGTATATACAAGTTTATCTCTCAGTGTATATACAAGTTTATCTTTCAGTGTATATACAAGTTTATCTCTCAGTGTATATACAAGTTTATCTCTCAGTGTATATACAAGTTTATCTCTCAGTGTATATACAAGTTTATCTCTTAGTGTATATACAATTTTTTTTTTTACTATACATTATTTAGCTTTATCATAACTCAATAGAAACCTTGGACCCCAGTGGAAGAAAGTCACGGACTTTTTTTTTTTGGATTATCCTAAGTAATTTGCATTATGTATAACTGTAGTTATGTGTACTTGTACCTAAATATTTACACATGTTACTGTGTATGATAATTTGTGTAATTGTACTTGTGTGTACCTATACCTAAATAAACTGAATTAAGCCAATGTGACTTTTTTCCACTTCTGTCAATTCTAACTTAAATATCTATATATATAGAACGTTATTTTGGGGGGTAGATGGTTATAATTTCTTCATGGTGAGTTTGAGGTGACTAAATAAAGTGAGGTGTGTGCGAAGTGTATTGAAAAAGAGTGAGAGAGAGTGAGGTCTGGCTGAGTGAGGTCTGGCTGAGGCTGAGCTACACATCGCCATTACTGTAGTGAGGGTGAGGCTGTGTCTGCCCTCCATCACCTCTATTATTACCTCCTCTCAGTACCTGGCCTCCATGACACTCACACCTCCACTCACCTCCACCTCACAGCAACACCTACAAGGTATATCAAGTGTCTACACAGCAGTTATAGCAGCGGGACACAGTAAAAGAGGGTGTATATATATCTCCTGGGATGTGAGGTGATGGAAGAGGCTTTTTGAGTTATTATCACTCCACCACTAACTATAAACTAACTAACATCACTACTGTTCACTCGTTTTATTGCTTGTTATTGGTAAATTGTTGTCTCCACTTATTAACACTAGCCAGTCTTTGTGCCAAGGAAGGACGTCGTGTGGAAGGTCTAAGACATTTCTTAAAGATATTGATTTTAGACTAATTTGATGGCACAAAGGATATTGTCAAGACAGGCTGGGTTACCCATGTGTTGCTGCCAGGTCATGTCTTGTATACACAAACAAGTAAATCATCCTTAAATGGAAATAAAATGACTTTTTTGGGGGGTTATCCTTGGTAATTTACACTATGATAATTGTACTTAGTGTACTTGTGCCTAAATATACTTTCTTACTGAATCTCTATTTTTTTTGGTAAATTGCCTATTTTACACCACGATAATTGTACTTTTGTGTACCTGTGCTTCAATAAACTCATTTAGGTTGGGTCGTATTAAGTTAAATATTAATACTGGATTGTAACAATGACGTGCAATATTTGGTTAAAAGTGTATGTGCTTTACTCTGTGAACAAGTGGACTAAGCCTACTGGACCCTGTTAGGCAGGTCCTAGTGTTGTATGGCAGGTCCTAGTGTTGTATGGCAGGTCCTAGTGTTGTATGGCAGGTCCTAGTGTTGTATGGCAGGTCTTAGTGTTGTATGGCAGGTCTTAGTGTTGTATGGCAGGTACTAGTGTTGTATGGCAGGTACTAGTGTTGTATGGCAGGTACTAGTGTTGTATGGCAGGTACTAGTGTTGTATGGCAGGTACTAGTGTTGTATGGCAGGTACTAGTGTTGTATGGCAGGTACTGGTGTTGTATGGCAGGTACTGGTGTTTTATGGCAGGTACTGGTGTTGTATGGCAGGTACTAGTGTTGTATGGCAGGTACTAGTGTTGTATGGCAGGTACTAGTGTTGTATGGCAGGTACTAGTGTTGTATGGCAGGTACTAGTGTTGTATGGCAGGTACTAGTGTTGTATGGCAGGTACTAGTGTTGTATGGCAGGTCCTAGTGTTGTATGGCAGGTCCTAGTGTTGTATGGCAGGTACTAGTGTTGTATGGCAGGTACTAGTGTTGTATGGCAGGTACTAGTGTTGTATGGCAGGTCCTAGTGTTGTATGGCAGGTACTAGTGTTGTATGGCAGGTACTAGTATTGTATGGCAGGTCCTAGTGTTGTATGGCAGGTACTAGTGTTGTATGGCAGGTACTAGTGTTGTATGGCAGGTACTGGTGTTTTATGGCAGGTACTAGTGTTGTATGGCAGGTACTAGTGTTGTATGGCAGGTACTAGTGTTGTATGACAGGTACTAGTGTTGTATGACAGGTACTAGTGTTGTATGGCAGGTACTAGTGTTGTATGGCAGGTACTAGTGTTGTATGGCAGGTACTAGTGTTGTATGACAGATACTAGTGTTGTATGACAGATACTAGTGTTGTATGGCAGGTACTAGTGTTGTATGGCAGGTACTAGTGTTGTATGGCAGGTACTAGTGTTGTATGACAGGTCTTGTGGTGTTGTATGACAGGTCTTGTGGTGTTGGATGACAGGTTGTGGTGTTGGATGACAGGTTCTAGTGTTGGATGACAGGTTCTAGTGTTGGATGACAGGTCCTGTGTTGGATGGCAGGCCCTAGTGTTGGATGTCAGGCCCTAGTGTTGGATGTCAGGCCCTAGTGTTGGATGTCAGGCCCTAGTGTTGGATGTCAGGCACTAGTGTTGGATGTCAGGCACTAGTGTTGGATGCCAGGCACTAGTGTTGGATGCCAGGCACTAGTGTTGGATGCCAGGCACTAGTGTTGGATGTCAGACACTAGTGTTGGATGTCAGGCACTAGTGTTGGATGGCAGGTCTTGTATTAGATGGCAGGTCCTGTGTTAGACCATTTTCATTCTTGCACTTTGCCTAATGTAGTATAAAATGTAACTTGTGGTCACTCGAGTGTCAGTGCGTGGTGATTCCACTCATCTGTAGATCTGTTGCCAAACCAGTGCTTTTTCTATATCCTTTTAATCTAAATTTTATCACACCATTGGTGTGAAGTCATGACTATGGTGCTCTTCACACCAACTCCAAGGCTGAGGGTCTGATTACCTCATCTTTTGTACGTATATACTAGTTCTACTGTCTTTAAATTATGTCCTAGAATTTGTATTGATAAAGCTACTGGATGGCAACACGCCTACATTAAAGATACCCAGACGTTGCAATGTGTCTAATTTTCAAAAATAATCCATAATCCTACATACAGGTACTACTGTAAAGTGTTTCTTGATAGGGTAAGTACAGTGGACCCCCGAGTTACGAGCATAATTCATTCCAGAAGGCTGCTCAAGTGCCATTACCGAACGAATTTTCTCCCTTAAGGAATAATGTCAAGTAGGTTAGTCCACTTCAGACCCCCAAAAATACACTTACAAAAAGCACTTACAATATTACACTTACATAATTGTACGATTTCCGAGGTGCTCGTAACTCGGGGGGTCTACTGTACTCAATTTTTCATTATTTTTTTTCTGCAAACTTGACATGTTATATCTATAATTTCCAGCTATATTTTGTCAGATGCTGGTGATTTTTCAAATTAAAGACAACATGGTTTGGGATAATTAAGATGCCTGAAAAATGGGTGACAATGCCCATGAATTAAGATAAGATAAGATTTCTTCGGATTTTTAACCCCAGAGGGTTAGCCACCCAGGATAACCCAAGAAAGTCAGTGCGTCATCGAGGACTGTCTGGCTTATTTCCATTGGGGTCCTTAATCTTGTCCCCCAGGATGCGACCCACACCAGTCGACTAACAACCCAGGTACCTATTTGCTGCTAGGTGAACATGACAACAGGTGTAAGGAAACACGTCAAAATGTTTCCACCCGCCGGGAATCGAACCCGGGCCCTCCGTGTGTGAAGCGAGAGCTCTAGCCACCAGACTACTCCAATTTGATGCTGGTTATGCGCTTTTGATCCCATAAATTGGAGCTACCTTCCCATTCTCTAGTCACTATAATCCTTACGGGTTTGGCACTTAACCATGAATTTAATAATTTACATTTATAAAGGATGCATAAATATCAACAGCAGTATTTTTTTATATTAATAATAATTGCACATTTCAGATACCTTGGTTGATGTCGCACATTCAAGAGGTGTTTTTTAAATGATATGGTGCTGTGGAGCAAGTATATAGTGATTTATGTCAAAGCTGCTCCTATATATGGGATCAAGGTATTATATTATCACAATATAATTATATTTTTGACTCACATTTTGTATATAGGAGGGCCCTGCTTATACAGCAGGTTAGGTTCCAGACTACTGTTGTAAAGCAAAAATTGCTGTAACGTGAATCATAGCTATTTTTCACTTTCAACTCATATTAAAGCCCGATAACATATTAAAGCCTGATAATATATTAAGTAAACAACAAGAGCTAGGCCTAAAAAATGCATCTACAGTACGCAGATTACGTACTTAAAATATTTTCATCCTCTGCTTATGGCGAGTGGTGAGTATATTTATTGTAGGAAGTCTGAATAAATGAAGTATAATTAAAACTGCTGTATTAGCAAAACCCTATAAATTGAAGTGCCGTAAAGCAGGGCCCTCCTGTATACAGTACAGTATTGTATCAAAGCTTCAGTGATAATCTTAGCAGACTTGTACGTCTTGTATATATTAAACTTTAATTGTTAATTTCATTAAATTTATAATACATCTTGTATATAATAAGACTTTGTATATGATCTTCACAATAAAAAAGAACTAAATAATTCTTAATCTGAAATTTTTGTTTACTCATCCAATCCTTGGGTCAAAAGATCATTCGATCATTCATCAGTATCCCTGCGATCCCCGTCGGGGAGGGGAGCCTATACTGCGCTCTGCATCACCAGGATGCATTTCTTTAACAGAGTCAAAATCAAGCCTTCAAGTGGAATCATCGATGATACCACCAAACTAGCACTTGCATCTGCTGTTAGCAGCAGTCTGCAAGTCAAATTCACCACGATATTGTCACTGAAAGCTGCCTTCATTGTCGTCTGTATTGACGACACTGAGGCAGAGAAGCTTCTCACCACTGCTGCTACTACCACACTACAGGACCGGGGATTCCAAGTTTGGACTTCCCCGGCCTTGACTGTGTTCCTCAGACGCCTAGACACTCTCATCACCACTCAAGATACTAATGAAATCAAGTCATCAATTGAAATGCAGAACCCTTGGGCAAAGGTGGATTTTATTAACAAAATTCCCAACGCTTCATCCATGCTGAAGGTCACCTTCAGTGACGTCACAATGGCAGACAAAGCTCTCACCGATGGACTGGCTATCCACTATTTCCATATAAACCCAGTCTTCATCGAAGCAGAGAAATTTAGACACATCCCACAATGCTTTAACTGCTATTCATACCTTCACATAACTAAAGACTGCCCAACCAAGGATAAAAAGTTCTGCTCCACCTGCAGTAAGGAAGGACATGACTACAGGTCCTGCACCACCACCACTACTTCACCGAAATGTTTAAACTGCAACATTTAACAATTCCTCAAAATATTCCCTCCATCTTCCCGATACCTCTAACTCTCCATGCAGTGTTTATACAGTGTTGATTTTGTATGTTGGATTTACTACTATTTAAATAATTTTTGGCTATGGAATTGTATACATGTTTGTTCAGTGTTTAAAATTGATTAGTTATAAAGATGCTGTCTTCTCTAATTTCTCATTAGTTTTATTTTTCTTCCTTTGCAGGCAAGTTGTCTTAGAAGATCATAATGCAAGTTTCAGAGTGATGAGATACCTTACGATGGTACTTCAGAAGTTTCCAAAGGTGCATTTTCATGTTAAATTTTCTTTATCTATTTTCTGTTATTGATTGTTTTTGCTAATTTGTGTTATGCCTGCCATCATCAGCACCTCCACGAGTCATGAGGGCTGTGGGTGGAAGGGGGTGTCAGTGTTAAGGGTCTGCTGAAAAGCAATGGAGTTTCATTTAGGCAAGAAACTTCAAGGCATGGATGATCAACTTCCTCTGTACTTTTGGACCAAGCAGGCCCAACAGTTTCAGGCTCAGCAGTTGCAGGCCCAACAAATACAAGCACAGCAGCTGCAGGGTGAGCAGGTGCAACAGGTGCAACAAGTTCAACAAGTTCAGGTCCAGCAGATACAACATGTTCACCCAGAACCAACTGATGGCAAATATACTTGTTTGGAATGTGGCAAGACATTCTCCAAACGAAGCAGTTTTGAATACCACAAGAAGACTCATACGGGTGAGAAACCTTTTCGGTGTGGAGTGTGTGGAAAAGCTTTTGCAAACAATCGTAATCTTGTAGTACACACTCGAATTCATACAGGTGAAAGGCCATATGAGTGCCAAGAATGTGGAAAGGCCTTCACACAGAGAAGTATGCTTACCGTCCATCTCAGAATTCATACTGGAGAGAGACCCTATTTGTGCAGTGAGTGTGGGAAATCTTTTTACCAAAGTGATCATCTCACAAAGCATCGCAGGATTCACACTGGTGAGAAACCCTATTCATGTGATGAATGTGGAAAAGCCTTTTCTGATAGTAGTGCTTTGAGGCAGCATATAAAGAGACATCAAGAGGTAGGCCCATTTAATTGTGAGTATTGTGAAGAAGTATTTGATAAGAAGGTGTCATTTGATCTACATATGATGGAACACAAGGGCATTAAACCAGAAGAATGTGATGTGTGTGGTAAGCAGTTTCCATCTAAAGGACTACTGACAAATCACAGGAGGACTCACTTTAAAGAAAAAGCTTTTAAATGTGAACTTTGTGATGAGGAATTTATGAGGTTAGTGACTCTTAAAAAGCACGTGAAGTATGCACACGGCCATGGTACGTCAGGTAGAGTTCCACCAATATATGATGATAGACCAATTAGAAAACCCTATGGGGAGTCTAAGCCGTTTAAATGTGATGAGTGTGATATGACTTTTACCACAAATGGCAAGTTTCTTGCTCATCAACAAACACATCGTCCAAATAAACAGTACAAGTGTGATGATTGCGGCATGTGCTTTGCAAAAAGCTATACTCTTGAAGTTCATAGACAAATGCATACCAGTATATCACCTGTTATTCAACCTGCATCTTTAACAGCTGTAACAACTATTGCTTCTGTTATGCCTGCTTTAACAGTACCTGCTAATGTGAATGTTCCTCAAACATCCAGCAAGATTACAGCCTACGTAAAAGTTCCACAGCGGCCATTAGCTGTCAAACGTGAATCTCGCTATGATGATCCTTTGGCTGTGGCCACTGCAGCTGCACAGGTGACGCCAGACCTCGTAGAGAGCCTTACCATTCCAGAGCAGCATCAGCCATATAATTACCACTATTCTGTGCAAGGAAAGACAATGTATGCTACAAAGTTTCGCAAGTAATTTAACTATTTGTCACTATTGTAGTGACTTGGTTAGAAATAATGTTAAACACTATGCACAAAGTTGACAGTAAACACTTACCTGAAACACTGATGCATTATATTGTGACATGTGCACTATTGTGACAATTCTTTTGTATTGTTAGAATTAAGGAAAAAACCAGTGATTTTGAAACATTGCCAAATTTCAGTAGTTATAATTGAGTTGCTCGAGCTCAGTAGATCAATATTTGATTTAATCCTCAAATAAATTTTGTCATCTATACGTTTATTTTCTAACATCTAATTTTAAAAATATGTATTAATGTGTGTTCAGGATAACTAATCAGTTTACTGGTAATTATTAAACTTAGTTGTTGTATAATACAGTACATATACATTCATTACCCATGCTGTAAAATGATTCAGGATCTTTTATATTTTTAAAAAGAGTAAATGTGGATAACAGTCCTTCAGAAGAGAAAGTAATAGATGATATTCTATGGATTAATACGATGAAATAGTATTTCTATAATTAAAACAAGAGTGTATTTTATCTCTTCTGCATTATGTTTGACAAATCAGAGCCTATATACAAATATGCAAATACTACTTATTGCAGTTAACACTCCTTTCAAGAAGTAGACAGCCATAACCTAAATTTTACGTTTGAATTAATATACAAAAGTTAAAAACACAAGAGATTCATTTTAGAAACTATTAACAGTTTGTATCTTTGTTACCCACATGCAGAGAATAAACACTTTAGTCAGTGTGCGTGCATGCGTGTGCGTGCATGTGTGTGTACAGTATCTAGTCTTTCCACTGATACTGGTAATACTTGACCACTGGCTAATAATACCAAGTTTGCTTTTACATTTGCACTTACATGTTAGATTGTACAGATGTTAACCTGGATCATATTTATATTATACAGTACATGAAGTCATGAGAAATTTCATATAAGAACTTTGTCTTCATTCAGCTGTCATTATCAATAGTATTTACATGATTTTGAGTGAAAATTTGCTTCCAGGTTAAGATTTAACAGCTCTTAGATTTCCATCATAATTGCCAGATTTTCATACAAGTAGTGCAGTACAAATCTAGGATGCTGTAGATAGTTGGTTAGTGTGTGCGTGTAATAATTTCCTGATTCACAAAATCATAATAACAAGATTGAAAACAAACCACGGAATGGGTGAGGTTTGTACCCATGGCGAGTGACTTTTAAAACTCCAGGCCAATGCGTAAGCCACTTGGCCAGCTCACTCACCATGGGTTCAAACCCTACCTGTTCCATGGTTTGTTTCTAATTTTCTGGGACTGCTGTGAGGCACGTATATTATGTTTGAGGTGATGAGTCTCTAAATACTGTATTTTTAAGTCTCTTTCCTCACTTTACTTTTTTTCTGGGCGAGTTCCCCGTGCCATGACAGTAGGAAATGGGTTGATGGTGCTGGAGATGAGTTGAAAAGGGTTATACTCATTATTGTTTTTTATAAATTATTTATCACTTGACATTGCTATCACATTTCTTGTAAATTCAAACAAAATTTGAAGTACAGTGGACCCCCGGTTTTCGTAATTAATTCGTTCCAGAATGCTGTTCAAGTGCCGTTACCAAACGAATTTGTTCCCATAAGGAATAATGTAAATTAGATTAGTCCTTTTAGACCCCCAAAAATACACTAACAAAAGCACTTACAAAAATACACTTACATAATTATTCGAGTTTGGAGCAGTACGAAAACCGGGGTTCCACTGTATTACCATCATTTAAATTTGAAGCTAGTTATATTCTGGATGTATGTGGGGAACATTATTAGAGTAATTTGGATGTGAATATCATTAGCATCTCCCACTTCTGATTTAAGCATCATAATGCATTGTTTCAATATCTGGCAATCTTTCATGGACAGTACGTTCATACCTTAGAGAGCTTGAGAAAGGATGATTTTCTATAGGTATCTCGATTTATTGGGCATTTTAAATTTTGATTATAAATGGTCCCTCATACTTGGTATAGTATATATTTTTTGTACAGCAGCTAGATAAATTTCTTGTCTGCAGAGAGTAAGTACTGTACTTTGAGGAAAAAATTCATACCCTGTTATTTAAATCCTTGAAACCTGTATAAAGTTATTTAAGTAAAGCCTTGTAATGATGAAAAGACTGATAGAAAGCAAGCTTTTATTGTGACATTTCATTCTTTGTAGAGCTTTATCAAATCGGTGGCTTGATAGAGCTGTACACGAAGTGCTCTGCGCCACTCTTCTTCAATACTGTTGACTGTATGCCTCTATATCCAGGTGAAGGCATGCTGTACAAAATGTATACAATATGTATAATTGTAAAAACTTCATTTTCTCAGAGGCTGTATGAGTAAAACTACAAATATGTAGTATAGTGAAAGGTTATAGGGTACTGCTCAGAATGTAACTTACTTTTGCTAACCATATGTAAACTGAGATATTTTAACCAATCATAAAGTATGGTGCTACGTGATTATGCCTTGAGTGAAGCACATTTACACATTTAGTAATATTAAGTAATGTGCATCAGTCAAGGAAGATAATGCTAATTTAAAATAATTTGTGTTTCTTGTTATAATTCTGTGCTCTTATCAGTCAAATTTAATGATAGGCCTCATCAGGATATATCTTGAACTACATCATTTTGTTTATATTGTGTCAAGTTATATATACAGTGGACCCCCGAGTTTCGGTCATAATTCATTCCAGAAGGCTGTTCAAGTGCCATTACCGAACAAATTTGTTCCCTTAAGGAAAAATGTAAAGTAGGTTAGTCCGTTTCAGACCCCCAAAAATACGCATACAAAAGCACTTACAATAATAAACTTACATAATTGTTCGATTTTTGAGGTGACCGAAACTCGGGGGTCCACTGTACGTTAGTTACATGATACCAAGTTTATTTTATATATATATATATTTTTTTTTTGCTTGTTTGGCTGTGTTTTATGTTTTTATATTAAATAACTGGTGAATAGGGATCATGAAAGGCAAGTGAAACTTATACTAAATTTTGTAATTAGTAAACAAAATTCTGTGTTCATGATGTGCATTTTTTTGTAGCAAAATAATGCTAATGTGAATAAAAATTTTATGTACACTCTGAAATGATTAACCTTTTTTTTTAGATATAATATGCTTCTTGTTGAGTTATGAAAAACTTAAATTTTCAGCCAAAAGTATGGTCATCACCTTGCTTTTCATGAGTTCCTATTATAGGCGGCTGATGCAAGGGGCCTAAGAAAATCTTCAAAGTTACTTGTAGGGTGGCATCAGTCTAGTATTCTTTATTGCAATGGTTTTTCTGGCTAGTAGTAAAATCTTGGACAACCCCCATACGAAGTAAGATTACTTTAGAGAATACTTAGGCAGTGATGAAAAAATGACTTAGAAAAGATTCAGATTCATTTATCATACTGTGCAGCAGTTGGAGAAAATTAATCTTTAAAACCATTCTTAAAACATAACTTACATCCATCTATTGGGTAAAAAAAAAACTCCCAAAAAATTGAGACAAATAGGTTAAGCATAGATAGTTGTAGTTTCAATGTGGACAAATTTGTAGTTTGTGCATGAACAGAATGGCTAAGTATTTTTTCTTCAAGGAGGTATTTTGATGGCAGTGAAGGGCTCTTTATCAAAGAAATTGGAGCTATTCTCCCCTTTTTTGGATTAAACCTGATTATCTCTCGTTCCTCAAGTGCTCAATGACCCCTACAGGTTTAGCACTTTTCCTTGGATAATATAATTATCAGTAGCCTAGTAATAAATGGCTCGCCATTTCTATGATCGACTGTTTGATCATTTGTTCTGGTCTCGATTTTTCATCTATCATTGGCAGGTTATCTTGTATATTAGTACTGTAGTTGAATGATTTAGCAGCAATACTTTGAGCATTTACTAATGAATTCAAATAGAAATGGGTGAATAGGCATAAAATAGGAAAGTATAAGGTGAAAAGGCTGTAAAGATCAGTAAAATAGAAGTGTGAACTTTGGAAGAAAATTGATGCTTTCTAAAAGTATGTGGCTAAAATGTTTTAAATTGAGAGCGGAAGTAAACAAAAACTTTGCTAATAGATGGGATTTATAGATGGAAGAAGTAGTAGTAACGGATGATCCTCCCACGGGTTTAGTGCTTTCCATGTATGTGGTTTAGCACTTCTTTTGATCACAATAATAATAATAATTTCCATGTATGCATTGTAATAATGATGGAAGACACTTCAGAGGGTTTCTGAATATTCGAAAAGAAGGGAGTAATATAAATCTTGGGATTTTCTGGATGTGTACATTATTGAAAACATTATCAAGAATCATTAGAAGCTTGACCATTGATGTATGTCTCTTGATCCAAGGAATGGGCTCTCTGTCCAAGGGAAAGGGTGTGCATTGATGCTGGTAAAAAGAGACCTTGATCCAAGGAATGGCCTCTCTGTCCAAGGAAAAGAGTGTGCATTGATGCTGGTAAAGAGACCTTGATCCAAGGATTTGGAGCTACCCCACCCTTCCCTCACATCAAACCTGATTACCTCATTGCACAGATGCTGGACAACCCCTAAGGTACAGTACTTGTTTGTGAGTGTAATTGGAACTACTCTCCTCTTTCTTGGATCAAACCTTATGATCTCCCACTCCCCAGGTGCTGTATGACCCCTACTGGTTTAGTGCTTCCCCCTGAATAAAATACGCAAAAATACACGGAGATGGTACAACGTTAATCAGAGAAAAGATTACAGCTTGATAAGTGATGTGCTGAGATGGTAAGACCAAATACAGTACGTATTATGAACTTTTTAAGTTAAAAAACTTAATTAAATTTTTTATTTCTTTGTATAGTATACAATGTATAGTTTACATGTACAGTGGACCCCTGGTTTACGTAATTAATTCGTTCCAGAATGCTGTTCAAGTGCCGTTACCAAACGAATTTGTTCCCATAAGGAATAATGTAAATTAGATTAGTCCTTTTTAGACCCACAAAAATACACTTACAAAAGCACTTGCAAAAATACACTTACATAATTGTTCGAGTTTGGAGCAGTACGTAAACTGGGGTCTACTGTATTAATAAAATAATGTTGAACACGAAGAAACCCACTAGCATGCCAGAGCATTTCAGGCAGACTAATCCTAATGTTTACACATTATGTACTTAGAACTAGACATAGGTTATGCCAGTCTTTAATGGAAAAATAAACACAAAAGCAGTATAATGTGATCCTTTATTTATCAGTTTCAATGTAAACTTGCAAGGAAATAAAAATCTGAATTTGAATTTGACAATGTTTTGCCCACACAGTGGGCTTTATCAAGTCACAAACATCTGTTGTGTTTATTTTTCCATTGTGTCGGTATTTTATACCATTTATTTCCAGTCTATCTTTAATGTTAGAGGTGCTCAAAACTTTAAGTAAAAAGTAAGTATGAATTAAAAGTTAAATGTATCACTAATATGATTAAAAAAACTTTGGCTGTATGATCCAGTAAATTCTTAATATAAGGCACCTCTCTACATTTTATTTTGGAAATATGGAACAAAATTTGCTGCATCAATCAATTCACAAACACCGGACAATGTTCTTTGGTTACAGAATTGTCAAGTATTGTTACTGTCACTACAAAATAATCTCTTCTCTATCCACTACAGTTGACATTACTAGCCACTCACTCCTTATTAATAAGTCCTTTATATCAAGGGTTCACTGTATGTGGGTATAGTGCTTGTTATTGAATATAAACATCACCTACACACAGGTGGTAAACATTGATCAAACACTGTACTGTACTGTATATCAAACCTCTACCTCTGTCGTGGGGGTTCTTCTCATGGATTGGGTATGATAATAAAGACGAACTTCGGTGGTAATGGTATATTGGAGTCAGATATATGGGAATCCCGGAGAGCCTACGCCTGACCTACTCTATGACTCGATGGTAACTGACGCTAGGAGGGCCGAGGAGCGTTCATATTCGAAGACTGACCTTTGACACTGCTTAGGTCATCAAGAATGTAACGGCCAACAGTCACATGCAAAGCTTGTGACTCGGTAACGGTTGTAATACAGTACTATAACTGAACTGCTTGACACCTCAGTGCTGTCATCTCTCACCTCCTCCATGCACCACTGAAAGGCCCTTGTGGATTTAATTTCCCATCAAGGAGGAGGGGCTTTTAATCCAAAGAACTGAATTTATCTGACCCTTCCTTGGATCAAACCTGTGTGCCTCCTATTTTCCAGCTGCTAAATGACCCATATGGGTTTAGGGCTTCCCTACTGATTAAAATACAGTGGTCCCCCGAGTAACGTAAAAACTTCATTCCAGAAGCCTGCTCAAGTGCCATTACCGAACGAATTTACTCCCTTAAGGAATAATGTCACGTAGGTTAGTCTATTTCAGACCCCAAAAAATACACTTCCACAAGCACTTACAATATTATACTTACATAGTTGTACGATTTCCGGGGTATTCGTTACTCGGGGGTCCACTGTACGTACCTATAATATTAGTACAGTTTTTATTTTAATATTATGTACCAATAGATAATAGTTTAAATAGCAATTGATATTTAACAAAATTTGTAGTTGTCATCTTGTGTACATTAAAACAGTGTTGTGTTCATTGGCTATTTTAGCATCACTTTTGTGTGCAAATGCATTTACTATGTTGTGCATTAATTTCTGTTTGTTTCACTTAGATTATTCAGACATTGAAGGGAAAAATATATGCACTTAGTTCAGTTTGTTCTTGGGATGTTCAGTTTTAACTTTTATGTGTTGAGTGTTCATTTATAAGGAATAAGGATTTATTTCAGGAAGTGACATTTACGTTTGTCCCCTTGTTGATATAGGTATATTTGTTTCTTTAATTTCTTATTATATGCTAGCACTATGTAGTCACCCATTTGTGGTTCTAAGGGTTCATTCTCTCAGATCCTGGCCCTGCTTCTTAAATTGCCACTTTTCAGATTCTTTTCCTCCTAGCGTCGTGGATCCTATCGTACCTGTTCTTAAAACTATGTTGGAGCCTGCTTTCACCACTTCCTCACCAAGATTATTTCACTTCCCTACCACTTTGAGACTAGAAATACTTCCTAACATACTGTGGTTCATCTGTGACAGTTGTTTCCTGAGTTCTTGTTTCTCGCCTCTACCTTATCAGTTCCTCTGAGCATTGTGTATATCATCCCTGATTCTTCTGTCCTTCAATGACATTATGTCCAATTCTGTTAGCCTCTCCTTATAGCTTGTGCCCTTTAGCTCAGGAATGAGCCTTGTATACCTCTGCATTTTCTCCAATTTTTTAACATGCTTTTTTGTCAGGTGCTGGTTATGTACTGGTGCTGTCTACTCCAAGACTGACCTGAAGTATGTTTTATAAAGGGCCCGGAATGACTCTTTATTGAGTTTCCTGAAGGCTACTCTTAGATTTGCCAAGTGAGCATTGGCTGCAGAGGTTATTTGACTTATATGAACCCCTGGTGTTATACTGGGCTCAATTTTTATCCCTAGGTCTTTCTCTTTGAGTGAAGTCAGCAGCCTCCATTTCCAGTCCTCTTGCTCTTTCCCAATCTTCAAGACCTTGTATTTACTAGGGTTGAATTCAAGCAGCCACTTTTCTGACCACTCTTGCAATTTGTCGAGATCCCTTTGAATCCTTTCCTTATCCTCGTTTGTTTTTATTCTCCTGGTTAGTTTTACATCATCAGTAAACAGGGATATACAGTATCTGAATCAATCCCATCTGGAATTCATTCACATAAATCAGAAACAGTACTGATCCTTGTGGAACCCTGATAGTTACTCTTCCTCATTCTAACGTCTCTTTCCTGACAGTCGCTCTTTGGTTCCTTATCTAAAATACTCTTTGACCCACTGGAGTACATTCCTTGTTATTCCCACCTGAATCTCAAGTTTTTGGCCCAGCCTCTTGTGGGGTACAGTATCAGATGCCTTCTTGCAATCTAAAGAATGCAATCCACCCAACTCTTTCATCGTACATCTGTTACTTTGTCACAGAACTCCAACAAGTTGGTAGGATAAGATTTGCCATCTCTAAACCCATGCTGTTTATTATTTATTAAACAACTTCTCTCCAGGTGTTCTACCACTCTTTTCCCTTTCCTGTCTTCTAGATCTGGTAACTGTCCTGTGTCCATTGACTTATTGTAGATCACAGCTAGTGGTTCAGACAATGCTTCTGCACTCTCGCAGAATCCATGGTGACACGTTGTCAGGTCCCATTGCCTTTGATGTATCCAGGGTCAGCAAAAGTTACCTCTTTCCTGTTGTGAGAGTGGTATCTAGTACATGTCGATGCCTCCTGTTCTTTAGTCTCTCTAGTATTGCCCTGATTTCCACTGAGAATACATCTTCAGATCATTTTATCAGCACTTCACAGACTTTCTTGTTGTTGTTCATGAGCTCTCCTCCTTCCTTACTCAGTCAAATTACCTGGTCCTTTACTGTTGTCTTTCTTCTTATGTGGCTGTGAAGAAGTTTCAGATCATACTTGACCTTTGTTGTTATGTCATTCTTGAAATATCTCTCAGCCTTTGTCCTCACCCTAGCATGTTTGTTTCTGGCCAATTTGCTCATTTCTCTGTTCTCATCTGTTCTAATCTTTCTGTATTTATTTCCATTTTTTCACTTTTTTTTTCCTCACTGCATCTCTGGTTGAAGCATTTTCCAGCTAGGTGGTCCATCATCTCATTTACTGACTTACCTTACAATTCACTGTCCTAGTCCACTACATTTAGGACGTCTCCCAACCCTTAAAAATTGTTCCCTTCCAAAGTCTGGCTTTTTATACTCTCCACCTACTATATTTCCCTCTACCCTTAGTTCTACCCTTAGTTCAGGACTGCATGATCACTAGCACCCAGAGGTGCTATTTTATCTATGTCTGATGTACTTGCAGTAAACACTAGGTCCAGTCTTGCTGGCTCATCTCTCTCTTGTCATGTTCTTAATGTGCTGACTCGGAAAGTTTTCTCTGATCACCTCCATCAACTTAGCCCTCCATATTTCCAATCCCCCATGTAGGTCCCAGTTCTCTCAATCTGTTTCCCTGTGGTTGAACTTGGTCATTATAAGTACCTTCACTATAGCCCTGAATGTTCTCCTGGCTGCTTTTGCTGTAATGTTAAGCATCACTTGGTTGTTGTGTTCATATTCCTACCTTGGTCTCCTATTATTAAGTGGTGGATTGTATATTGTTGCAATTACTACTTTGAGTCTCCCAGTATTAACTGAGCACACTGTGAAATAGTTTTCCTCTAGTCTGTTTATTCCTCTTATCTTTTCAAAATTCCAGTTATCCATGTATGTGGAATCTTGGTTTTCATAAAATGATTTTATAGTATCAAAATGCACCTTTGAAATGAATCACTAATAGTATGTAACAGATCATCTTCAAAGATGTGTGTTACCATTATGCTGCTAATAATTGCTTTTTCCCTTACAGATAAATTGATGTTTATGGAGTTGAGCAGTCAAACTGTATTATTTCAACTATGAGGCCAGCCATTCCTGATATCTAGCATTATGAGTAGTACCTGCATCTCTATAATGAAGAAAGTTACTGTCCAGTAAGATGCCTTGAAAGTGGGTATGGAAAAGTCTTCACTATGTCTCTACCGCAGCAAGTCACTGTGCCATCAGTGTCTGTTGCAGTAGCAGTTTCAGTGTCTATGCCTGGTGTTCATGTTTCAGTACCATCCCTTAATAATACAGCCAAAAATGATCAAATGAACGTGTATTTTTGGAATAAATTGCAGGAGAATCAAGATGCAAAACTTCAAGTTACAGAAGGTAAGTATGAATGCAGTGTGTGTGGCAAATCTTACACACAACGTAGTAGCTTTGAATACCACAAAAAGACTCATACTGGGGAGAAACCTTATCATTGTAGCATCTGTGGCAAAGCATTTCTTAACAAAAGTAGCTTAGTTGTGCACAATCGCATTCATACTGGAGAGAGACCTTTTAGGTGTGAGGATTGTGGGCGAGGATTCACTCAGCGCAGCATGCTTACCGTTCACCGTCGGATTCACACAGGTGAGAGACCTTACATTTGTTCAGAATGTGGTAAAGCATTTTATCAGAGTGACCATCTTACCAAACATAAACGTATCCATACTGGCGAAAAGCCATACAGTTGTGGCGAGTGCGGTATGGCTTTCTCAGACAGCAGTGGTTTAAGACAACATGTAAAAAGACATACAGAGATGGGTCCTTGGAGATGCGAACTCTGTGATTTGGTTTATGAAAAGCGCACTCCTTTTGACCTGCACATGATGCAACACCGCGGTGAGAAGCCTTTAGAATGTGACGTTTGTGGGAAGCTTTTCCAGTATCGCTCGACACTTGATCTTCACCGGAAAACACACTTCAAAGAAAAAGTTTTCAAGTGTGATGTTTGTTCAGAGGAGTTTACTGGTAAAGTTCTTTTACGCAAGCATTTAAAGCACGTACACACAGAGAGATATTTTGCTAAGCGATTTGGAGGCTGGATAGGTGAGAATAAGACTGTCAGGTCACATGGAGAGTCTAAACCACTGCGGTGTGATCAGTGTGGTTTGTTGTTCAAGGACAATAGCAGATTTCTTTTACATCAAAAGATCCATCGCCCGGAGAAAAATTTCAGATGTGAAGTGTGTGGTATGGCATTTGCAAAGAGTTACACTCTAGAGGTTCATCAGCAGATGCATACAAATGTTGCACCACTTGTTAGTAACTCAGTGCTAACAGAAGTATCCTGCCAAAGTACACCAACAACAAGCACAAATTTGATGACTCTAATTCCTGTGTACCCTGTAACACATCACTCATCAGTATTAACTCAAGAGGTGCCACTAGAAGAGCCAGTGCCAGTGGTTACACCAGGCACCAGCAAGCTATCAGCATATGTAAAAGTTCCCATGCATTCTATAGTTGTCACAGGAAAAACAGGTTAAACAGTGGTGATTTCTTGGTTGACATTTACAGTTACAGTAGGATCCCCGTATCTTCGGGGAATACGTTCTAAGACTTACCGCAGATAGTAGCAAACCCTATACAGCCTCTCCTCACTTAACGACGAAGTTCCGTTCCTAAGATCACGTTGGTAAACGAATTTGTCGCTAAGTTAGTAAGATACTGTAATGGTAGTGGGTTTGTGTCAACCATCTTTGATATTGTTTTAATGTCACCTTTTCACCATTTATGACATTCTGGTATATTTTTAAATGTTTATAAAAGTAGTGTATAGTATATTGTAATAAACAGAATAGAGGAAATCAGCTCTAATATACATTATTTAGGTATGCATACTGGTCAGAGAGCCCGTAGTAAGTCCGAGTCGTTGGTAAATGTGTACTTCGCTAAGTGAGGAAAGGCTGTATATGTCGTTTTTTACTTACATACATACCTATGGTAAAGTTTAATTGATAAATTATGCACAGTAAGTTGAGAATTAGCACTTTTTCACTGATGGGAAGCACTTCACAGCTTCTCACTGCTTTTGCACTCTGGGGCTATTATTAAGCAAAATTAAGGGCGATTTTTGGGCCAGGGTAAACCATGAATAACCTCAACCGCAGAAACCGGACCCGCGGATACGGCGGTCCTACTGTACTTGATTATGCAGTGAATATGCATGCTATGTATACCTGATGGTAATAATGCAGTATGTATGTATGTATTGAAGTTTATCAGATGACCAAATAATGTCTTTCAGCTTTTATTTTTATGTATTTATTTAGCTTTAAGCAACATTTATATGCATTACTTAGAATGGTAGCATCTTTGAAAATTATGACACGTTGAATTTTTCTCCGGAGTAAGACGAATTTTATTATATGACAAAACAAATTTTGATACAATTACACAGAATTACATTTTAGAAAACTTAGTGTACAGCAAACCTTTGGTATTCGTGAGGAATACAGCTGAGCTCCTCATAAATAGTATATATTTTATTGGCAAAACATTTATGGCCACCAGATGAGTGGAATAAAGCTAAACCCTAAAACCTTGTAGTTCTCAGAGCATTTACCGAACTGCGATTTCCTTGCACGTCTTTTGCTGCATAATCCATGGGAACATAATATGAATCCTTGAGTTTTGCGAATACCAAAGTTGCATTGTTTTATTTATACAGTATTCTGAAATGATAAAGGCTTTCCAAATATTTCTGCAGTGGATCCTTGACACAGAATTGCATTTTTCTGTCAGGGCAAACAATTTCATAGTAAATGTTAAATAATGTGATGTACTGTAGTAGTATATACTTGGTAATACAGTGGTCCCTCGGTTTTCGTGCATCTCCAAACTCGAACATTTATGTAAGTGTATTTTCGTAAGTGCTGTTGAAAGTGTATTTTTGGGGGTCTGAAATAGACTAACCTACGTGACATTATTTCTTAAGGAAGTAAATTCGTTTGGTAATAGCACTTGAGCAGCACTCTGGAACGAATTTTCGGCGAAAACCGAGGGACCACTGTACAGTGGATCCCCGGTTATCGTACTGCTCCAAACTCGAACAATTATGTAAGTGTATTTTTGTAAGTGCTTTTGTAAGTGTATTTTTGGGGGTCTAAAAGGACTAATCTAATTTACATTACAGTATTTCTTATGGGAACAAATGCGTTCGGTAACGGCACTCGAACAGCATTTTGGAACGAATTATGACCGTTAACCGGGGGTCCACTGTATATATATGTATATATATATATATATAATATACAGTGGACCCCCGAGTAATGTAAAAACTTCATTCCAGAAGCCTGCTCAAGTGCCATTACCGAACGAATTTACCCCCTTAAGGAATAATGTCACGTAGGTTAGTCTATTTCAGACCCCCAAAAATACACTTCCACAAGCACTTACAATATTATACTTACATAATTGTACAATTTCCGGGGTGTTCAGTACTCGAGGGTCCACTGTATACAGTGGTACCTCGGTTAACGATGGTCCCCAAACTCGCCCTTTTATGTAAGTTTATTTTTATAAATGCTTTTGTAAGTGTGTTTTTGGGGGTCTAAAAGGACTAGTCTATTTTACATCATTCCTTATGGGGATAAATTCGTTTGGTAATGGCACTTGAACAGCATTCTGGAACGAAAAAATATCGTTAACCGAGGTACCACTGTATATAGCTGTACAGTGGTCCCTTGGTTTTCGCCGAAAATTTGTTCCAAAATGCTGCTCAAGTGCCATTACCGAACAAATTTACTTCCTTAAGAAATAATGTCACGTAGGTTAGTCTATTTCAGACCCCCAAAAATACACTTGCAACAGCACTTACGAAAATACACTTACATAAATGTTCGAGTTTGGAGATGCACGAAAACCGAGGGACCACTGTATATATATGTGACTGTGCAATTATCAGTACCTGTGTGAAAATAGAGTAAACCCTCCATTGAATGGACTTCGGAAATATGGAACAAAATCCGATGGGTCAGAAGATCTGTGATTGTTGTTACAATCACAACAAAACAATCCATTCTCTATCCACCACAATTGGTATTACTGGCCACCCGTTCTCCCCAGTTAGTCTGTTAAATAGATGGTTTACTGTTGTCAAACCATTAGCCATCCTTATGTAAGATAATTGTGATTTTTATAGATTTTAATGTATTGTGTGAGTGTGCTAGACCAGAGTGAGTGGAGAGTAAGTGGTTTTATGGATTGATGGCCTGGTGAATGTAAGGAAGGCAATAATTTTGAAGGAATTCGGAGAAACTGGTTAGCTGAGTCCTGGAGGTGGGAAGTACAGTGCCTGCACTCGAGGGAAAAGATGTTACAGTTTGAAGTTTAATTTGAAATGTGAAGTCTGCACATTTCTGGCAAGGCAGCTATTAAATGAATGATGGTGAGTGCATTTCCTTTTTCTGGGTCACATAACATTGGTGGGAGACGACTGGCGTGTTAAAAAAAAATATATTGAAATGTTTAATCTTCTAAATGAAGATGACATTATTAACAGCTTAACGTAAGGAGAGAAGAGTATTTCAGACCTCGACCTGCTGACTCCATGAGTGTGAAGTGAGTGTTATCACTGTTTCACCAACATAAACAGATTCTGACTAGAACTCTTACTGAATCCTGGGATTGTGATAGGTCTCACTGTTGCCCCCAAATTACTTTTTTTCAAGTTAACTGATGCCAGCTTGGTTACAAGGTAACATTTTTTTTTATACAGCCCTGCATTCCTACCAGTTGAAACTGAAATTTATCCCTTTCATATATTTTTTTTTTTTCAACAAGTCGGCCATCTCCCACCGAGGCAGGGTGACCCAAAAAGAAAGAAAATCCCCAAAAAGAAAATACTTTCATCATCATTCAACACTTTCACCTCACTCATACATAATCACTGTCTTTGCAGAGGCGCTCAGATACGACAGCTGAGAATAGTCCCTCTCAGCTGTCACTATCCCAGACCCCTGCTTTAAAGTGCAGGCATTGTACTTCCCATTTCCAGGACTCAAGTCCAACTAAATCAATTATATATGTAAAATATAAAAGAGGAAATGTAAGGGCCTTGATATTCTGATCCCTTGTGTGAGGCAGACACATCACTAGTGCACATGGGATTATTATTATTATTATTATACTCGCATTCATAAAAAAGTGCTAAACCCAGAGGAGCCTTACAATGCCTTGGAAATGGGAGGTAATCAGGTTTGGCCCAAGGAAGGGTTGCTCCAATTCCTTGGATGAAGAGCTCTTGAAATTTGTAGTTCTATAAGAAGTTTTAAGATTTTCAACAATGTAGCAGTAACTTGCTTGCCTCACCCCTGTGCCTAGCAGATAAAGGCCCATACAATTCTTCCCTCTTAGTGTTGTATTCAGGATGTCAGTGAAATTTCTTTTGTTAAAAGAATAATACTTTAGAATCTCTGTGAAGTGTTCACTTTTTGTTAACATTCTTTTATTTACCCTTTAGAAAAGTTTAAGGAAAATCAATTGTTAATAAAATCAAAATATTTATTTTGACATATTGGTTACATTTTTTATACAGTATATCTATAAATCTGTTGGTGCTAAGCTGCCAGAAAAAGTTTATCACAGATATATGAAAAAATATATATATATACATAGTATGTAAAGAAATATGTTGATTGAATTAATAAATACATATGATATTTGATTAGCTCTATCATTCTTCAGTCTACCCTACATGTAAGTTCAGACACAGCCATTGTGGAATATATCACTGATAATAATAGTCTTAGTTTACAGGTATGCCATAAATATAGTATAATTATTTAGTCAAGGTCTTGTCGGATGGGGATTTGCAGTTCAGAGAGTTATTTGAATTGCGACGTCCACAGTTTTCTAACAAGACAGCTGTTGAGTGAAAGAGGGTCATTGTGCTTCTTTATTTTGATCATACTACCTTGATGGAAATTGGCCATTGCACAATATTTTTTATTGTAATACAGGCACAAGAGTGAATCGAAAAACATAAGAGGTTCCTATGAAAAAGGGATATACTGTAATTGTTCAATGTTTTAGCTTCCTGTTGCTACATCTATCTATATTTTAAATGCTTTTGATTTCTATGGGGCTTTCCATTCTATTTTTATTAAACAAAGTTGACTACATCAGAAGTGTGCTGCTAACCTACTCTTTTTTTTATAATGGTTATGTAGGGGAAAACAAAGCTAGATATGTTTAACTAACGGCTTCCATCACACAGGCCAGGTTTTGTTAATGAGGTAATGAAATCTGTCAACCTGAGATGGGAGGCTTCAGTTAGGCAATGAGGATATCGTCAAGCATTTTACTATGTGTTCAGTAACTATGGAAATTTCAAAGGTTTCCTTCCAGTGTAGGTTTTGAGTTTCTATCATTTCATGGGATGGGGGAATGGCTTTCTTTAGAATTTCTTCACAGAAAAATTAAATGTCTCAACTATTAGAAATGTTTAAAGTAGAACTTTTAAGCATCTATAAAAATATTCTGGTTTGGAAATCACAAAATTGAAGCAGTCTATTAAAATAAACAAAAATACATATATGGGAGTAAAATAAAGGTTGACTAAAAATACAAGATTGTCAGGACCTGAAATCTGAATGCTTTAGAAAAATGGCGTTAGAGATAAAAAAAAAAAAAATACGAAAGATTGTAATATAAGCCAATTTGCTTAAGCTTGGAAAGGTTTGCATTGTAACCTTCTCTGATACTATCTGAATACAACTTTAATTTTTTTATTTATGGGTCATTGCATCATGCGCAGTCGACATACAATATTCTGTACAATATTACTGTATGTTTTTCATAATAGTGTTACATTATTATTATTATAATCAAGGGGGAGCGCTAAACCCGTATAATACTGTTACAACTCTCTCCATCAAGTGCAGTAAAAACACTACATTTCATTCACATTATTTTCACAAAGCTTAATTTTTTTTATTATTAAAAACTAATTTGCTTTATAATTTTTTCATTCACATTATTTTCACGAACTTTAATTGTTCTTTCATTTTTTATTAAAAACTATTTGCTTCATAATTTTAACAGATTAAACGTTCTTGATTGTGTCAATATGCTCAGGCCACGGTGCCCCGTGGCCTGATCGCTAAAGCTCTCGCTTCACACGGCGAGGGTCTGCGTTCGATTCCCAGCTCGGGTAGAAACTTTGGGCGTGTTTCTTTACACCGGTTGTCTATGTTCACCCATCAGTAAAATGGGTACCTGGGAATTAGTCGACTGGTGTGGGTCGCATCCTGGGACAAGGACCTAATTTGCCCGAAATGCTCTGCATAACAAGGGACTTTCTATATACAGTGGACCCTCGGTTAACGAATACCCCGGAAATCGTGCAATTATGTAAGTATAATTTTGTAAGTTCTTGTGGAAGTGTATTTTTGGGGGTCTGAAATAGACTAACCTACGTGAAATTTTTCCTTAAGGGAGTAAATTCGTTCGGTAATGGCACTTGAGCAGACTTCAGGAGTGAAGTTTTTACGAAACTCGGGGGTCCACTGTAGTAGTATGTCATTGATGTCAGCTAGGCCTGTATACTTTGTACATGTACTTGTAGTAAATAAAGATATTATTATTATTATTATTATTATGTGCTAAGAGCAGTCTTTCTCTTATACTTACAGTAAATAGTACTATATATTTATCATTAGTGCTTCATTACTCTAGTGAAGGTAAGAGGCAATTCCATAGATAATATACAGTATAATATTAACACAAAGAGATTATTAATTTTTAAGATAATGTATTCAGAGTGACATCTGTCATATCACTTTTCACAACTATTGTGTACTTATGTAGTACACTTGGCAACACACATGTACAGCATCTATACTCAATCTCAGCCACTCCATATATTAATGGTAGAGAGTCGAACTGTTAGTTTATGGACCTTGGTTTGCACCCCCGTCCATCCTTCTGTTTATTCACTGACAGTTGTTTATTACAACTTAATCTGAGTTCATAGTACTGTAAGTTTAAAATGTTTCTTTTGATCAAATATTTCCTCCTCAGTACGAGCATTATTATTGTTGTACAGTACAATAATTATGGGGAAGCACAGTAATCATTGGGAAGGGCTAAACCTGTAAGGATCATAAAGCACTTTCAAAATGGAAGGTAATCAGTTTTGATCCAAGGAAGGGAAGGGGTAGCTCTAATTCCTTGGACTTTACTTCACTTCCTTTCCTTGTTCAGTGTAAAAGTCATAGTACAGTGGACCCTCGGTTTTCGTTCACCTCCAAATTCGAACAATTATGTAAGTATTTTTGTAAGAGCTTTTGTAAGTGTATTTTTGGGGTCTGAAACGACTAATCTTAATTTACATTTGTCCTTATGGGAACAAATTCGTTCGGTAACGACACTCGAACATCAGTCTGCAAAGAATTTTCAACGAAAACCGAGGGTCCACTGTATATAGTAATCTGTTTTCTCACCAAAACTGTCTATCATCTTTGCTTTCTATCCTTTTTCTTACCCTAAAATTTACTCAGATATTGAAGAGCGAGACATTTATGCAACAATGTTGCATAAGTGTCTCATTCTTCAACTTGTTGGTTATCAAAACTATTTATCACATACTCAAATATTCTTTCTTCACTACCATCATTTTTCATTCATTAAGGTGAACCGCCGTCTTAGTGTGTTCTCTTACTCTGACAAGTCACTCATTACCACACTTTGCATTTTATCTTATTCTATCGATCCTAACATTTTATCTGCTACTCAGTGTTCATTTCTTTAACTTTTACTACTCATAACTTCTAAATTTTTACATTCACTATAAGCTAGCATTTTATACTCATATAATGGAATAATAACTTACATGCAGCCATATAGCTGAACAGTTATCACTAATATATCACTAATTATATTTTTTTATTGAATTACTATTTTTTTTTTCAACAAATCGGTCATATCCCACTTGTAATCATAATTCAATTTTAAGGTTGAACAAAATGCTTTGCATAATAAGGGGTTTTCTATAAAATAGTTATATATGTCAGTCACCTTAATTGTATAATAAACTGTACTCCACTTTATAGAAATAAGGTCTGTTTTGTTGGTTTAGTAGGATTTTAAATGCACTATTAGTCTTCCTTTCCAGACTGACTCTGTCAAACTAGCTCTACAAATTCCTCTTCCTAGGTATTTAAATTCATCACCAAATTCCAGCACTTCCTTCTCTCTCAATTATCATTAATTTACTTTTAGCTACAGCACATTTATTTTCTCTTACATAAATAAATTTAACTAAACTAATTATAGTACTCTATATCATAAGTATACTATTGTCTGCTAAACTTGCATCAGTCAAGTTTTATGTACCATACCAGTGCCCTATTCCTATTGTATACCAAGTTTACATTCTATTACCCTTTATGTCAACCTTGCTCATGGGGTGTGCATTAAAACTATAAAACTCTCTAACTCATAACCCCACCAATATACAGCATTGTAATATACTGTACATACACATTTAACCATGTGAACATTACACAACCTTAGTGCATTATACATACAGTATATAGTAATAATTTAAAAGCAAATATTTTTTCTGCATAAGGGCAGTGTATGTCACAAAATACTGTTCAGCAGTTACCCAGGACCTTAGTTGCCTCTGATAAGCTTATGTTTCATATTTGTATGAGATCTCCTTACAATTCTTTATCTTCTTTTTCTGTTTTAAGATCTCAATACAGTCCTCATCTCTTCCTCTTCATCTTTGGTTTCAGTGTCTCTAGACTCTTTAGAGACACAACAGAATGTCAAGATCATCATTACTAGTCCAAAGCAGAATGAACCATAATGGATAAATATGAGATATTCTCGATGAGTGGTGAAGATCTCTTTATCAGCTTGAGTGAAGTGTGATGTGGCATTCTGCTGTGTGAGAAACCACACCACTAACATAATAGAGTTTTCAACAAACACTAATGTAGAGTAGATAGTGTAGGGAAACCACGGAGCCACCTGTGAAATTACAGAGTTCGTATTAGAAAGTATGGCTAATATACCATATAGAGATTTTAAATACAGGGATGAGTAATTCTTATACTTTTACACTATTGGGCAGCAGAGCCAAGGTATTTCTTGTAACAGAACATAATGATAATGTTTTCCTACCTTAATTCTGGTTTTCATATTGAATTCTATGTAGGCAAAGATGAAGACAAAACCACTGAAGAGATAGATAAATATCCTTCTCACTCTGTTCTTGCCAGTAGCAACTGTTTGGAAGAGGAACACCAGCACAACATGGATACCAATAACAACAAATATCCACCACTTCAGAGCACCACTAAAGAGTGCCATTACTTCAAACCTTGCCACTAGGAATGATGCCCACCATAAAGTTGCCACTATCTGTAACACATCCAGAAAATAATATAATTATTAGTCTGATAATCAAGTTGTAATATCACAAGCACATAACTGGATAAATAATGATATTTGTATAAGCACAATTATAATTTACCCATTTAATTCAACATTAGGTTCCTGCAGTAGTAAGTTTGTAAGGTGTTTTGGACCTGAATACAGCAGGGCAGTTTGAAGCGCTGGTTATCCTCTAGGTCACCGTTGATGATCTGATTGGTAGTGACATTCTTTTGGTAAGTTGAGATGACTTTTGTGGCTAGTGAGAATAGTGAGAAGGACAGCTGAAGCACCTCTATTGTTTCTGTGGGAGCAGGAGAAGTGTCAATGGTGAGATGGCTTATAGGTACATTACTCTTTTTTTTAGAGATTTATGAAATTATAACTGTATAACCCCTGTGGTTTAGCGCTTCTATTTGATTATAATAATAATAATAATATGAAATTATACAAAGTATTGAATAAATAAATAGTACATGAACATACAGTACTACTACTGTACTGTATGTTTATGTATGTACTATTCAATATTTCCTCCTTTAAATTTTCTAATTGGTGCCCGAAATGCTCTTCATAACCAGGGGCTTTCTATGTAGTATGTCACTGATGTTAGCTAGGTCTGTATAAGGTGTATCATGTACTTGTAGAAGATTATTAATTACATAATTAAACACCCATTACAGTGGACCCCCGAGTAACGAACACCCCGGAAATCATACAATTATGTAAGTATAATATTGTAAGTGCTTGTGGAAGTGTATTTTTGGGGGTCTGAAATAGACTAACCTACGTGACATTATTCCTTAAGGGAGTAAATTCATTCGGTAATGGCACTTGAGCAGGCTTCTGGAATGAAATTTTTACGTTACTCGGGGGTCCACTGTATATATACATATTGCTTTCTGTCAACAATTCTTCCCCTCCTCTCTCTCTCCTTCCTCCCTCCCTCCTTCCCCCCTTTCTCATCTCCCTCTCCTTCCCTCAAGGAAGGTTCCTTGATGCCAATGAAGAGCTCTTGATCCAAAATAACTGAACTTACCTCCCTCCCTTGGATAAAGCCTGAATGCCTCCCATTCCTCAGGAATTGTATAACCTTATGGGTTTAGCACTCTAAATATGAATGTACAGGCAGGCCCTGCTTTCCAGCGCTTTGCTTTAGTGTTTCGCTAATACTACAATGGTTTTCAATTATACCCATTCTTCATTTATTCAGACTTCCTAAATATATTCACCACTCACTATAAGCTAAGGACGAAAATATTTTAAGGTAAGCAATGTGTATTGTATGTGCATTTTTTTAGGCCTAGCTATACTATTGCTCACTTAATATATGAATGTGTTAACATGTTATCATGTTTTTATATGCATTTGAAAGTGAAAAAAGGCTATGATTTACTTTACAGTGATTTTCGCTTTACAGCAATAGCCCTGAACCTAACCTGCTTTATTCTTATACTTATAATCAAGGGGAAAGTGCTAAACCCATAGGATTATACAGCGCCTGTGGGAGGGGGGATGGAAGGTATTCAGGGAACTGGAGCACAGATCCAATTCCCTAGATCAAGAGCCCCTCATCAGCATCAAGGAACATTCCTTGAGGGGAACCTGCTTTATAAGTGGGGCCCTCCTGTAAATACTAATCTCTCCCTCCCTCTCCAGTCCCTCCAACTACCTTCCATTCCCCAGGCTTTGCATGACCCCTACTAATGTACTGCTTTCTATGACTATAATAATAATAATAATATATTTACCAAGTAAAATTTTCCTTCAAATAACACTATTTACCTAAGTGTGAAAAGGGCATCTCTTGTCGCCTGAGAGTAATCTTATAGAGGCGGAGCAGGAACTGTGGCGCAGCCTCAGTGAAGGCCTCTAGGAACTTGACGAAGTAGGCGCGGCTGGGGCGGTTGAGACACTCGAGGTGGTGGGCACGGGAGCTTGGGAACAGTGCCATAACACCATGGTATATCTGGTGAAAATCCCTGGGAAATGAAAATAATACTGTGATTTTTACTGTAACTTACTGCTAGGCTTTATATAATAAGATATTGCAAGGACCCAATAGAAATTAGTCACTTTGACTTTTTAGGGTTATCCTAGATAATTTACACACGTTACTATGTATGATAATTGTACTTATGTGTACCTATACCTCAATAAACTTATTTACTAAGCTACAAACTGGTAATTTAACGACTTTAAGGCCCTTAAGCTCCCTCAGGAAGATTCCATAACACTCTCTCCTCAAGGGAGGTCCCTTGACGCTGGTGAGGGGCTCTTGATCTAGGGAATTGGATCTGTACTCCAGTTCCCTGAATACCTTCCAATCCCCCCCACAGGCGCTGTATAATCCTACGGGTTTAGCGCTTCCCCATGATTATAATAATAATAATAATAATAATCCATAACACTCGTGAGGGGCTCTTGATCCAAGAAATTGAACCTGCCTTCCTTGGATAAAACCTGACCGCCTCTCATTCACTCAGGTATTGTATGTCCTATAGGGTTAGTGCTTCCCCATGATTATTACAAAAATATTCCTCTAAGGCAGTGCTTCGTTATGATTATTATAATAATAATAATACCCTTTAAGGAGGGCGCCTTGATGCTAGTGAAGGGCTCTTGATGCAATGAGCTTGAGATACTCTCTCATTCCTTGGATCAAACTTGATTACCTTCAATTCGCCAATTGCTGTATGAGACAGTTTAGCTATGCACCATGATTATAATAATTATTACGAACTCTTGACCCTTCAGTGAGGTACTGGAACCCGATTAAAACCTGTTGACGATCCAAGGAATTAGAAATTTTCTTTCCTCCAATCCTAGGGAACGCTGAAGGGCACTTAATCCGAGGAAATGGAGCTGCCCTCCTTTACCGTGGATCAAATCTGATTACTTTCTATTCCTCAGACACTGAACGACCCACTACAAGTTCTGCGCTCTCCTACGATTTTAATAATAATAATAATATATTTTTATTTCATTGCAAGTTTACATCGAGATTTTGTAATTACAATTATGAATTGCAGTGCAAAGAGAGCCACTATCATGCCATGGCATTATGGGCAGAGTAAATCTAATGGCTTATAGACTACTTAATACTAGAAAAATTGATCAAGTTTGTTATAAACTGATTACCTCCAATTTCACACACGCTGAGGGTTTAACGCTCTCCCATAAATGTACACAACCCGCAATAGGAAAAAGCTCATGGTCCAAGTCGGACCATAACATCGTCATAAAGTTACTCCCATGTGTGGGTTATTTGTGTATTGTTCCTGTCAGGGTATTGTGGCTTGTTGTTCTCCATGCAATAATAATAATACCTGATGATGGGCCAGAGAGGCAGGAGAGGAAAGCCGAGGAGCCAGAGTGGAGCCTTGAGGCACACCAGGAGACCTGTGTGGCTGCTGAACACCTCAGTGACGGCGTACAGGGAGAAGAGCAGACCTGGCAAGAACACCAGACCCAGGGTGATGTAGGCGAAGATGGTGTCACCTGAAGCAATCAATCGATGGAAATATGTCACTTTGACTTTTTTGGGTTATCCTAGGTAAGATCAAAGTATCCTAGGTAATCTACACATGCTACTATGTATGATAATTTATGCTACTGCATTTATGTGTTATCCGTACGTAAATCTGAATTCATACTAGTGGGTTTCTTTGTGCTTAATAATACTTATTATATGTAAACTACAGTTTGCTTACTACACAAAAAAAAAAAAAATATTTTTTATTTACTAACTCCCTGGCGAATGGCTCTTGATCCGAGGAAATGAAGCTACCCAAGGTACTTTTAATTAAAACATCAATTTTACAGGCTAAGAGCATGACCTCTAATGGATTTAGCGCTTTCCATGAATATAGTAATTAATAGTCATCAATAAACTATACATATATGAGAGATATAGAGTTTAATAACGTAGGTGGTGACTTACCGTTATGGTAGTCAGTGAGAGCCACGCCCACATCTGTAGCAATGTCCAATATGTAGAGCAACAACTGCAGTGAACGACCCACAGTGTACCTATAGTGGTACAGTGCAGCTGTAACAGTATGGTACACCTGTAGTGGCATCATCTATCACACCGTGCCTTCATTCATGTCAAAAGATCTTTATCCAAGTAACTGGAGCTATCCTCCCTTAAACTACACTTGATTATCTCCTATTCCCAGGTGCTCTATAGAGAGTTTAAGGTCATGACTTAAGTCAAAGAGGGCGACATGTTGACGGACAAACACGCTGTTATATTTAATAGCCGTAAAGTGACGGCCATAATATGAAGAAACTACGCCCGCTGTAGAATAAGTTTTTATTGAGACAACGCCTCGCTAGGGCCGAAACGTTGTCCCAATAGAAGATTATTCTGCAACTAGAGCACTCAGCTCACATACCTAGACTTAGGTACCTGAGTGGGTTGTATCATGGAGGACAAGATTGAAGGACACCAATGGAAATAGGACAGACAGTCCCCATGACGCGCTGATTTTATCGGGTTATCCTGGGTGGTTAATCCTCGGGGTTAAAAATCCCAACAAAATCTTATCTTAACAAGATAAGTATCAAGGCCCACGGCCCATTTAAAACGTAGACAACTGTTGTTTATGAAAAATTAAGTGAAAAACCTAAGCCCTTAGTGTATATTTCGGCCTTCATCATGAGACCTTCTTCAGCTGATGAGGACAGTCTCTCATCGAAACCAAAATACAGGTTAGGTTAGGTAAGGTTTGTAAGGAAACATGACAAGCTTTTCCTGACGCGGGTCTTGGTCATATTATGACCCGCCACTGGAGCTTTTGGTCTTCCACTGGCTTACCGGTCCACACCTTTAAAAATTAAGGTTATAATTATTGGTAAAAATATATACAGATACTTTCTTTGGTTATTCTGGCTTATTAACCCTCCAAGGTTACTAATCCAAGGTCTACTTTCAAGACTTACTTCATAAATATTGAGAAGCAGGTCGAGCAAGGCTGACCACAGGCACCACAGCAGCAGGAAACTGGCTGGTCATCTGTGGTGGTGTGGGTGTCATGTTTTCTCTGTGTGCCACCATTAAGTTGCCTCGTCACCTCCCATGCCTCGGTCATGGCTCCAGCCTCCACGCCTCACCTACGGGAACAAACGTTCTAAGTTTATTTAGGAACAATTATACAATTTTTGCTTTATTACCGGTGGCCTGGTGGATAGAGCTCTCGCTTCACACACGGAGGGCCCGGGTTCGATTCCCGGCGGGTGGAAACATTTCGACGTGTTTCTTTACACCTGTTGTCATGTTCACCTAGCAGCAAATAGGTACCTGGGTGTTAGT
This sequence comes from Cherax destructor, assembly GCA_009830355.1. Lineage (NCBI taxonomy): Eukaryota > Metazoa > Arthropoda > Malacostraca > Decapoda > Parastacidae > Cherax > Cherax destructor. Next base: position 177,322 of record WNWK01002839.1, read on the forward strand.
CGACTGGTGTGGGTCGCATCATGGGGGACAAGATTGAGGACCCCAATGGAAATAAGACAGTCAGTCCTCGATGACGCACTGACTTTCTTGGGTTATCCTGGGTGGCTAACCCTCCGGGGTTAAAAATCCGAAGAAATATTATCTTATCTTATTTATCTTAAAATAACCCCCAAAAAAGTCAATGATTTATTTCCATTGAGGTCCGTGTAATACCTTATTATAATTATTATTATAATTATTATTATAATTGGAAGTTGAGGACTCAGATGAATCCTCAACTTCCAATTGTGACCCCTTGTTTCTGTGTCCCCTCTCTGGAACATCCTGTGTGTGTACTCACCTATTTGTGGTTGCAGGGGTCGATACTCAGCTCCTGGCCTCGCCTCTTCACTGATCGGGGAGCGCTAAACCCGAAGGGATTATACAGAGCCTGGGAAGAATGGAAGGTATTCAGGCTCAATTCATGGAACTGGAGCACAGATCCAATTCCCTAGTAAGTAAGTTCATTCAGGTATACACAAATACAGTTACATAGATTATCATACATAGTAGCATGTGTAGAGAACCTAGGACAACCCCAAAAAAGTCAAACAAAGTGACTTATTTCGATTGGGGTCCCTAGATCAAGAGCCCCTCACCAGCGTCAAGGAACCTCCCTTGAGGGGACCTTATTACAAGCAACTTATTAAAGAATATTATTACTATTACTACTATTTCTTCGCTAATTCTCCACTCTCTGCCCCTTTTTTCACTACCATTAACTTCTTATTGCCACATCTACCACTGTTGCACTACTTCTTCTACTACTAATAATAATAATTAATACCACTACTACTACTCCCTCCTCCCATTCTACCACTCCCATCCCAGCCCCCTCTCATATATTCTGGCTCCCCTTGGTGTTGCTCTATCACTAGTTAATGGTCCAAGTCGGACCGAAACGTCGTTATAAGTTTCAGTCTCCCATGTGCGGGTTATGTGTGTAAAGCAGCCTATTACTAGTATTAGGTTTTATCCTATATAGGATAGTGTAACAAAGCCACATGGAGCGATCAAGGCCCCTCTCATCGAGGGAGTTTTTAAGAATATACATACATGTATTTCCATATTTTCCTCTTTCTTACTGCATTTCCGTGAATTTGAGATGAACTAAGTTTCTCAAATTATAAGCGAAAACATAGAAAATATACATATTCTTGAAAGACTGATTGATAACATTAAAGAAAATGATTACTATTATGCCAAGCCCATGTTGACACTTTACAGATAGCTTGTTCTATCTAGGCTGGAATATTGCTGCACACTAACTGCACCTTTCAAGGCAGGTGAAATTGCTGACCTAGAAAATGTGCAGAGAACCTTCACGGCACGCATAACTGCGATAAACCACCTCAACTACTGGGAACGCTTGAAGTTCCTAAACCTGTACTCTCTAGAACGCAGGCGGGAGAGATACATTATTATATACACATGGAAAATTCTCGAGGGCTTAGTACCAAACTTACACACAAAAATCACTCCCTACGAAAGCAAAAGACTCGGCAGGCGATGTAACATCCCCCCAATGAAGAACAGGGGTGCCACTAGCACGTTGAGGGACAACACAATAAGTGTCAGGGGCCCAAGATTGTTCAACTGCCTCCCAGCATACATCAGGGGGATTACCAACAAACCCCTGGCTGTCTTCAAGCAGGCACTGGACAGGCACCTCAAGTCGGTACCTGATCAGCCGGGCTGTGGTTCGTACGTTGGATTGCGTGCGGCCAGCAGTAACAGCCTGGTTGATCAGGCTCTGGTCCAACAGGAGGCCTGGTCACAGACCGGGCCGCGGGGGCGTTGACCCCTGGAATTCTCTCCAGGTAGACTCCAGGTAGTAGTAGTAGTAGTAGTAATAGTGGTGGTGGTGTTACATTAAATAAATGAATTTTATGGGTCATACAGCAGTAAGTTAGGTCAAGTTTCAGCAGGGAATATCGACCAGAATACTTAAGCCATATGTCAGTGTGCAGCCTTGAAATTTAGCCCAACACGAAGGATATCCCGCACTGCCTGAACCACAGATATCCTATAGATTATCCTATTTATGGGGAAAACGCTAAACTCGTATCAGTCACAACAGCGTTTGGCAAATGGAAGGAAATCAGGTTTGTCCTGGAGAAGGGTAGAGTGGCTCCATTTCCTTAGATTAAGAGCCCTTCACCAGCATGAAGGCACTCTTCCCCTGCAAGGTATGGATTTTATTGAAAAAACGCTGTTGCCAAGGCCAGGTGCTAGGCTATTTTGCGAAATACACACGCAAACATGTTATCTATGCTCTTTGTAAGTGCATATCACACTAACCGCTGGTTGTTATAAATAATCATATCAGTTATGTAGGATCCCAGAGGAGCCATTTAGGCTCCAAGAATACCTATAGTAGCTCCATTGGATGCCATAACAGCTATATTGGACCCCAGGAACGCCAAATATGATCCCAAAACAACCATTTGGGATCCCATACCAATCATACCGGATCCCAGAAACGTCGAACGGGATTCCAAACATTTATTTTGAATCCCAGAAATACCAAACAGGATCCCAAAACAGCCATTTTGAATTTTAGAAACAACCCTTTCGTCCCAAAACAGCCATATAAAGTCCAAAGACAACCATATTAGAATTCCATAACAGCCATACTGGATTCCAGAAATGCAATATAGGACCCCAAAAAGCCATACTGAATCCCAGAAACGTCATAAATTATTCCAAAACGGCCATACTAAATCTCCAAAACGCCATACAGGATCCCAAAATAGCCATACTGAATGTCAAAAAAAGCCATAATAAATCCAACTGGGTATTATAGTGTCCATGTTAGTGGACAGGTGGATGATAGCCTCACTGAATTCAATTACAATCAGTATACTCTAAACCTAACAAAAACACTTGTTAGGACTACTAATTCTAGGTGTGGCATATTTCCATTGGGGTCCTCTTCCCCAGGATGCATCCCACAACAGTCAATTAACATCCAGGTGCCTATTTACTGCTTGGTAAATAGGGGCAGCAGGTACTAGGAGACTCGCCTGTCTCGCTCCAGGTTCAGATTGAACCCAGGTCCTTCGGTTGTGAGCTGAACGCTCTACTACTGATTCATGAAATGAATGCAAATGGCGCACAGTCAACTATAGTGTAGAAAAGGAACATATTGAAGAATAAACCCTAATCAGGACGAAGTTCCGGTGTAGAGTTTTATCAATTTGACTTGATAAAACTACACAGCGGAACTGTGACCTAATAAAACCCTCGTTTTTCAAGGCATACCTTTTGAGTTACTAGATACCATAGTAAATATAAGTTCTTGAAGCAATTGTATAAGCTGCGACTGTTAGAATTATAAATTATATATATAATTATGTGATAGATTAATTACCTTGAGTGGTGTTGAGACCCGAACAACAGTCTGCTCCAACCAGCACTTTATATTCTAGGAGTTTATTTTATTAGTTGTCTCTATCACAGTTTTCTGGGTAAATATAGATACTCTCGATCAAGAATAATCCCATTAAGATGGAGTAAAATAAGCTCTCAGTGTATATATAGAGCGAGAGTGTTGAGGGGCGCGTCTGCACAGTGTCCAGCAGCACACTGAGGCCCAGCCAGCCACCCACCTCACTGTAAACATCACTAACACCAATGCCCTTTCTATTTGCCTCCTCATCACCCGCTTATTATTCATCACGGTCCCTCCTGTCCTTGTGGGTAGTGTGTATGTGCTGTGCTTGATATACATGACTGGTCATTAAGCTATGTCATACTCGAGATGGATTTGATACTGTAACCTGGTCGAAATTTGTGAATATAAGTCTTCGCTATTAAGCGGCTAAGGGCATTTCCTCGTCAATGAGACAGTGGGGAAAACTAAATGTGTTTTATTATTGGGTGTGGGAAGGTATTCCCACACCCAATATCCCACAAGCTCAACCCCATCTACCTCAATGCAAGCAAAGGAAGCAGTACAGAGTGCGGTATAAATTTCTAACGCTGCTATGTTGAAAATTGTATAAAATACCGACAGGTTGATGGTTAAAGGGCACGTCAGTTCCCCCTGTTGTCTAATATGTTATTTTTCCCCCTAAAATCTACCTTGTCCATAATTACTATCGCATTTGCTTTGTCTGCTCTCGTAATGTGAAGTCCAGGATCTTTCCTTAATTCATGGTATAACTTAACAAATCTTTAAGGACAATTGTTGTTGTAGAGGTGTGAGCGAGCACAGAAAACAAATTGTTTAATAAAATAGGCAAATTACAACTTGCACAACCCGAAATCAACCCGGGGGTTTCCTTTGAGGCAAACACACCAGCTCTAGAAGTTTGATGCCGACCACAATAAACACTCTTCACTTATGACAGAATTCACCGATTCCAGTTTTATTAACTATGTTAGTAAACTGGCAAAACTGCACATACACAACCTAATCACAAAAGATATCATTTTTTAAAGATGCATCAGCTATTAAACACACACGGAGGGCCCGGGTTCAATTCCCGGCGGAGCCGAAACATTTCGAAGTGTTTCCTTACACACACACACATATATACAACAGGCCTAGTGTCTAATCGACATGTGCCTAGGACAAAATGGTAACTAACACAGTTGGTTTCATACATAGCTTTAAGAAGAGGTATGATAAAGCTCATGGCGCAGGGAGTGACCCAGTAGCGGCCGGTGAAGAGGCGGGGCCAGGAGCTATGTATCGACCCCTGCAACAACAACTAGGTGAGTACAGTGAATGTCATGTAAGATATGTCAGAATGGGGTAGAGTAACTAGCGGGGTTCCACAAGGATCAGTATTAGGACCACTACTGTTTTTGGTTTATGTGAACGACATTCCAGATGGGACTGATTCAGATATATCGGTGTTTGATGATTATGTAAAACTAATGAGAAGAATAAAAGCAGAAGAAAACAAGGAAAGGCACCAGTGGAATCTGGACAAATTTCGTGAATTCATCCCCAGTAAATGCAAGGTCATGAAGGTTGGGGAAAGAGCAGGAAGACCGGAAACAGGGTATAGACTATGAGGACAAACTGCAGACTTCACTCAGAGAGAGACCTAGGAGTGAGCATAGTGACTGGTATAACGCCAGAGACTCACATCAGCCGAATTACCTCTGAAGGCAATGCTCGTCTGACAAATCTAAGAGTAACCTTCAGGAATCTCAATCCCCTGCTATCTAATATAGGAGACCACGCATAAGTGAATACGCACACAGATCTCGCCGGGCCAGGGAATTGAATCCGGGACAGCTCAGTGATGGGACAATGACCACTGAGCTACGGGTGCATAATGACGCAGAGCGTGAGAATAGCTGACAGTTTACACTTGATTAAATCTACATCAGCTGGTTACGTCTGTGAGTCAGGTCCTTGTATGAGCCACACACATGTGAGTGAAACCTTAAATAATACTATCACCATAAATTTACTTGTTAATGGTTATGGAAATCATAGCCTCCGCTGCCCGGGTCTCAGACTAGGCCTCCTTAAACAAATATTATAGGAATGAAAGCCATAGGCAAACACACAGAGTTCAGATAAGTGTATACTGAATGTATGTAGACATTTGTAAGATATACCTGACATCTTACGTGTTCACGAGCCATAGTGTGAGAGGGTTGGTTGGTGGGTGGGTGTGTAGGTGGGTGGGTAGGTTCGTGGGTGGGTGGGTGTTAGGCGAGGGTGGGTTGATGTGAGGCGAGGGTTAGTGGGTGGGAGGGTAGATGGGTCAGACAGATTGACTTATTTTCACTGGGTAACTTTGAGCCAGCATTTCAGTACCTGGAGTTTACCTGGCGAGTTCCAGAGGTCAACGCCCCTGCGGCCCGGTCTGTGACCAGGCCTCATGTTGGATCAGAGCCTGATCAACCAGGCTGTTACTGCTGGCCGCACGCAGTCCAACGTACGAACCACAGCCTGGCTGGTCAGGTACCGACTTTAGGTGCCTGTCCAGTGCCTGCTTGAAGACAGCCAGGGGTCTATTGGTAATCCCCCTTATGTATGCTGGGAGGCAGTTGAACAGTCTTGGGCCCCTGACACTTATTGTGTTGTCCCTCAACGTGCTAGTGGTACCTCTGCTCTTCATTGGGGGGATGTTACATCGCCTGCCGAGTCTTTTGCTTTCGTAGGGAGTGACTCTCGTGTGCAAGTTTGGTACTAATCCCTCTAGGATTTTCCAAGTGTATATAATAATGTATATAAGTATATAGTGTATATAATAATGCTGCTGGAATTTCTTACACACAAGATCTTCTCTTGCGTAGTATGACATTATACAATACAACATCAGCTTCAGGACTGGAGTTTTAGTTCTAAAATATTTTTCTACCACTGGATGCGACCCACAACAACCGGCTAACACACAGGTACCTTATTAGGTGGGCAGAGGTGTAAGGAAACATCTGCTAGGTGGGCAGGGGTGTAAGGAAACATCTGCTAGGTGGGCAGGGGTGTAAGGAAACATCTGCTAGGTGGGCAGGAGTGTAAGGAAACATCTGCTAGGTGGGCAGGGGTGTAAGGAAACTTGCCAGTTTCTCCGTGCCAGGAAATCGAACCCAGGACCTAGAAATTATGAGTCGAATACTCTCTCGCTAGTCACTCAGCGGCACCATCAGATAGGGAGGAGGGGGTCTCATGTGAGTGGGTGAGTGGTGGGTGAGTGGTGAGTGGGAGGTGATGGTGGGTGTCATTATCGTGTTTTTCAGACACTCGTCCTAATAGTCTGTCCCGAGGGGCCATTTTGTCATATTAATTAGTGTATTTGAGACCAATGACTACGCGAGATTGGCTTTATTAAAAGTGTAATATACGTAGAATAATACCAGCCTTCTCTTATTTCTTACGCTGATTCACGAACCAGCTGTGTGTGTGTACTCACCTATACGTGGTTGTGGTCTCAGCTCCTGGCCCCTGTGTACCTACCATTATATGTGGTTGCAGGGGTCGAGTCACAGCTCCTATGTGTGTGTGTGTGTTTTCCATGAAGTTTAATTTACAGAAATAATTTAAAAGTGTAAAAAATGTTCTCACTGCTGCCAAGTGCTGACCATAACTTGTATAAAACCAATAGTTCCCAATAATCACAGAAATAAGTGAAACATTACACTTATTACAATCAATAAACAAATAAATCATTTCCCTTACCTAACTTTCCCAAAGTGTGCACGCCACACCTGGTGTTCAAGATAACACCAGACCTGGGGGTCAAGATAACACCAGACCTGGGGGTCAAGATAACACCAGACCTGTGGGTCAAGATAACACCAGACCTGGGGATCAAGATAACACCAGACCTGGTGTTCAAGATAACACCACACCTGGTGTTCAAGATAACACCAGACCTGGGGGTCAAGATAACACCAGACCTGGGGGTCAAGATAACACCAGACCTGGGGGTCAAGATAACACCAGACCTGGGGGTCAAGATAACACCAGACCTGCTGAGAATACTCTACAAGTAAACGAGAAGAAAAATACAAACTGTATTTCTCTTAGAGTTACTTTAATACTTATGTATTAGGAGTCAAATTATATGTAACACCTAAGAAATAAGAACGTTAAACAGTGAACGTTTACATAAACTCTAAAAATTATTAGTGTTAATACTAGGACGAGAATAATATAATATTAAGATAGTTATCCCTCCGAATTGACACCGGTTTAGAATTTTCACTCTTTCAGGATCAATTATAAGAGTATTGTCCTGTTATAGCTAATTAACTGACCAAATTTAACACTTTTAAGGTTATTTATAACAGTGGTGTCCTGTTATAATTAATTAATTGAACGAAAGTTAAAAACAAAGTTTTCTTAGTTTTTCGTTCACTCGAAATTTTCATATACGAAGTTTAATTCTTTTTTAAAGAACGCTTATAATAGTATTATTTTCTGTGCACCATTTAGGTGTTTTGCTATTGTGCATCCTTACAAAGTCACCAACATAGTCATGAAGGTGCATGTTTATGCAGTGTGAGAAAGAAGCTTGTCCAGTGTGGTTGTGGAAGCTGCCACGTTGTTGTACCCTGTCCTCCTGAGCCAGACCAGTCATCAACTGTTGTTATGGACACACCTGATGCCACACAACACCTTGACTGTCTAGCACCGGCTCTGTCTTTATACCCATAGCCCCTCCTCTCTCTTCTTCCTCTCTCCCTACTACTATATCCTCTCCCCACTCCCCAATCACCCCTCTAGGGTCCTTACCTGAGAGTCAGTCGAGTCAAGAGAAAAGATCAGGATATATACACTGAGAGGAGTATTTCAGCGTATATATGCTGAGAGAATATCTTAATGACCCTAGTGTACTGTATTCGACAGGCTTTAAACCCCCATTAAACAACTAACCAACCAAAGAGATAATGTTTTAGAAATAGTATGCTCGTTTCTGGGGGTCACCGCCCCCGCGACTCGGTCACAGACTAGGCCTCCTGGTTAATGATCATCCGCACTGGTGGTTCTAGCAGCACGCAGTCCAACATGCACCACAGCCTGGTTGATCAGGAACTGACTTGAGGATCGTATCAACCTGGCGTCAGAAAGTCCCCGTCATACTGGAAGTGTCATCATATGACATGGAGAAGCGCTAAATCCGTAGGAGTCATAAAGCACCTGGGTGCGAGGTAATCTGGTATGATGCGAGGAATAATAAAGTAGTTCCAATGTCTTGGAAGAGAAGCATTCTGATTCCCTCTCCAGCCTGGTGAATGATTCCCTCTCCAGCCTGGTGAATGATTCCCTCTCCAGCCTGGTGAATGATTCCCTCTCAGCCTGGTGAATGATTCCTCTCCAGCCTGGTGAATGATTCCCTCTCCAGCCTGGTGAATGATTCCCTCTCCAGCCTGGTGAATGATTCCCTCTCAGCCTGGTGAATGATTCCCTCCAGCCTGGTGAATGATTCCCTCTCCAGCCTGGTGAATGATTCCCTCTCCAGCCTGGTGAATGATTCCCTCTCCAGCCTGGTGAATGATTCCTCTCCAGCCTGGTGAATGATTCCCTCTCCAGCCTGGTGAATGATTCCCTCTCCAGCCTGGTGAATGATTCCCTCTCCAGCCTGGTGAATGATTCCCTCTCCAGCCTGGTGAATGATTCCCTCTCCAGCCTGGTGAATGATTCCCTCTCCAGCCTGGTGAATGATTCCCTCTCCAGCCTGGTGAATGATTCCCTCTCCAGCCTGGTGAATGATTCCCTCTCCAGCCTGGTGAATGATTCCCTCTCCAGCCTGGTGAATGATTCCCTCTCCAGCCTGGTGAATGATTCCCTCTCAATGTTTATCTCTGTGTAGAACTTTATCACGACTTGATAAAGTTCTACACAGAAATATTGTCCCAGTAATAGGTAGCTGTGCATCAGTTCTCCACCCTGCCAACCAGGGTACTGAAGTTCACCACCCTGCCAACCAGGGTACTGAGGTTCACCCTGCCAACCAGGGTACTGAGGTTCACCCTGCCAACCAGGGTACTGAGGTTCACCTTGCCAACCAGGGTACTGAGGTCCACCCTGCCAACCAGGGTACTGAGGTTCACATTGCCAACCAGGGTACTGAGGTTCACCCTGCCAACCAGGGTACTGAGGTTCACCCTGCCAACCAGGGTACTGAGGTTCACCTTGCCAACCAGGGTACTGAGGTCCACCCTGCCAACCAGGGTACTGAGGTTCACATTGCCAACCAGGGTACTGAGGTTCACCCTGCCAACCAGGGTACTGAGGTTCACCTTGCCAACCAGGGTACTGAGGTTCACCTTGCTAACCAGGGTACTGAGGTTCACCCTGCCAATCAGGGTACTGAGGTTCACCTTGCCAACCAGGGTACTGAGGTTCACCCTGCCAACCAGGGTACTGAGGTTCTCCAGTGTGTCTCACCACATATGTACTGTCATGTTTGAACTTATCTCTTATTTCCTTTTCTCTTTTCTCTGACTTACTTTCCCTCACTTTCCAGTTTCTTTCCTCCACTTTCCAATTACTTTCATTTGCATTATTATTATAATCAAAAGAAGAGCTAAACCACAAGGGTTATACAGCTCGAAACTTTCATTTGCAATATCTAAGATTGAACTCTAACAACCACCTGAGGTCTACCGAAAACCAACATTCATTAATAGCCAATAATTATATACTATGCCGGTATTTTTAGAACGGCTTTTGGACCTTCATCGAGACTTCATAACTATTTATGTTTTACTTCCAAGTGAATATTATGTCAAATACTCATATAAAAGAACATTAACAAAACAGATTTAAGTATTAATAAACGCATTAAAACTCACCTACAACAACAGTTGATAAACATGGCCGACATTACTGGTCCTCCCGCGGTTTGTGGAGAGTTGAGGACAGACACTCGTCCCTCCCATAAAAAACTAGGCGAGTACAACTAGGTGGGTACTACTAGGCGAGTACTACTAGGTGAGTTTAACTAGGGGAGTGCCACTAGGGAAGTATAATTAGGTGATTATTACTAGGGGAACAACACTAGGTGAATTCACTGATGAAGGTCTACAGTGGTGGGTGATTCAGCAGTTCTCCTGACGAAGATCAGAACACACTGGTTTAGTGCTTCCTAAAGCCTAGCAGTACCTCTTTGCCCTATCATTCTATCTTATCTACTGATTAGCGCGAGAATTAGGGCAGTCAGGGCATTTCACATACACTAATTTTTCTTGCTTATGCGTTGGTCAGTTTATTAGGTTTGAAGTGTATCGACTACACAATTAGAAACAATTTAAGAACGAAGGGACACTGCAGCAGGCCTACTGGCCCATCTAGGCAGGTCAAACTCGCACCCACCCACACCCATTCATGTACTCGTCCAACCTATCCATATTTCTCCAACTTGAATCCACTGCTACGAGTTCTGTCTTGTTTAGATATTATCAACACTATATATCTTCCCTAATTCTATGCCTTCGGCCTATTTTCGTAGGAAAGGTTTCTAGGCTGGTCACCACCGGTCAATAATACTTTTATCCTTAGGTATGTACACTGATAAAAACTTATGGGTATATATCCACTGAGAGATATGCACTTTGTATACATAAGCGCCTCCGGGAGAAGGTTGGTGGAAATCAATCTGACTATAGTAACTCTTTAGGGAACAGTTATTTCTAAGAGGGTGTTCTGATGCTGATGTAGAGCTCTTGACCCAAGAAATTAGTTACCTTCCCCTTTTTTTTTGGATCAAACCTCACATTCCACCGGCATGTATTACCCCTTAGGGCTTAGCGCTTCCACGTGAATGTAAAATAATAATCGTGACTTACTACTTGCCAAATCCCCAGCTACAGCATATTAAAAGAACATGTAATTATGGTAATTCATGCTGTGTATGATAAACTTGTAACTGTTGGGATAAGCACGGTAGGGTGTGTCCAGTAAGTGGAGGGGTGACCTTGTAAACCCGTCCTCACTCTTAGCTAAGAAAAAAAAAAGCTTTATGAGAACTGTTGAAGTTCGTTATGTGTGAAAACCCAACCTGTGTAATAAAGTGTGACAGGATAACCATCCTGAGATGATGACAGTATAACCATCCTGAGATGATGACAGTATAACCATCCTGAGATGATGACAGGATAACCATCCTGAGATGATGACAGTATAACCATCCTGAGATGATGACAGTATAACCATCCTGAGATGATGACAGTATAACCATCCTGAGATGATGACAGTATAACCATCCTGAGATGATGACAGTATAACCATCCTGAGATGATGACAGTATAACCATCCTGAGATGATGACAGTATAACCATCCTGAGATGATGACAGTATAACCATCCTGAGATGATGACAGTATAACCATCCTGAGATGATGACAGTATAACCATCCTGAGATGATGACAGTATAACCATCCTGAGATGATGACAGTATAACCATCCTGAGATGATGACAGTATAACCATCCTGAGATGATGACAGTATAACCATCCTGAGATGATGACAGTATAACCATCCTGAGATGATGACAGTATAACCATCCTGAGATGATGACAGTATAACCATCCTGAGATGATGACAGGATAACCATCCTGAGATGATGACAGTATAACCATCCTGAGATGATGACAGTATAACCATCCTGAGATGATGACAGTATAACCATCCTGAGATGATGACAGTATAACCATCCTGAGATGATGACAGTATAACCATCCTGAGATGATGACAGTATAACCATCCTGAGATGATGACAGTATAACCATCCTGAGATGATGACAGTATAACCATCCTGAGATGATGACAGTATAACCATCCTGAGATGATGACAGTATAACCATCCTGAGATGATGACAGTATAACCATCCTGAGATGATGACAGTATAACCATCCTGAGATGATGACAGTATAACCATCCTGAGATGATGACAGTATAACCATCCTGAGATGATGACAGGATAACCATCCTGAGATGATGACAGGATAACCATCCTGAGATGATGACAGGATAACCATCCTGAAATGACAGGATAACCATCCTGAGATGACAGGATAACCATCCTGAGATGACAGGATAACCATCCTGAGGTGATGACAGGATAACCATCCTGAGATGACAGTATAACCATCCTGAGATGATGACAGGATAACCATCCTGAGATGATGACAGTATAACTATCCTGAGATGATGACTGGATAACCATCCTGAGATGATGACAGGATAACCATCCTGAGATGATGACAGTATAACCATCCTGAGATGATGACAGGATAACCATCCTGAGATGATGACTGGATAACCATCCTGAGATGATGACAGGATAACTATCCTGAGATGATGACAGGATAACCATCCTGAGATGATGACTGGATAACCATCCTGAGATGATGACAGGATAACCATCCTGAGATGATGACAGTATAACTATCCTGAGATGATGACAGGATAACCATCCTGAGATGATGACTGGATAACCATCCTGAGATGATGACAGGATTACCATCCTGAGATGATGACAGGATAACTATCCTGAGATGATGACAGGATAACCATCCTGAGATGATGACTGGATAACCATCCTGAGATGATGACAGGATAACCATCCTGAGATGATGACTGGATAACCATCTTGAGATGATGACAGTATAACTATCCTGAGATGACAGTATAACCATCCTGAGATGATGACAGTATAACCATCCTGAGATGACAGTATAACCATCCTGAGATGATGACAGTATAACTATCCTGAGATGATGACAGGATAACCATCCTGAGATGAGGACTGGATAACCATCCTGAGATGATGACAGGATAACCATCCTGAGATGATGACAGGATAACCATCCTGAGATGATGACAGTATAACTATCCTGAGATGATGACAGGATAACCATCCTGAGATGATGACTGGATAACCATCCTGAGATGATGACAGGATAACCATCCTGAGATGATGACAGGATAACTATCCTGAGATGATGACAGGATAACCATCCTGAGATGATGACTGGATAACCATCCTGGATGATGCCCGGATAACCATCCTGAGATAAACTGGATAACCATCCGGGGGTGTTGACAGGATAACCATCCTGAGATGATGACAGGAAAACTATCCTGAGATGATGACAGGATAACCATCCGGGGGATGATGATTTTGGATAACCATCCGAGATGATGACAGGATAACCATCCTGAGATGATGACTGGATAACCATCTTGGATTTTGACAGTATAACTTTTCCTGAGATGATGACAGGAAAACCATTCTGAGATGACAGGAAAACCATCCTGGGGTGATAGGATACGACGGATGGGAAAAGCTCCCTTTGTCTGTGAAGGATTATAACAGGATAACCAGTCTCTGTGATAGGTCTTGGGGTTTCCCGCTAAGGTATCGGAACGCTATTCTCAGGTTTGCCAGTCGCCCGTATGCTGGTTGATGTGTCTTCTGGAGACGTGCTTGGGTTTTACTCACCCCAAGATCTTTCTCCTTGAGCGAGGGTTTTCAGTCTTTGGCCACCCGGGGGATACTCTGTCTGCGGGGCTTCTTTTTCCCCTTCCCCCCATCTTCATGACTTTTTCATTTTGGGGGGGGTTTTCAAAACCCGTTGCTGGACGGGACGGCATGTCCAGGTCTCTGTAGTCCCGCCCGATCCTCTTCTGATTTAATTCTCCTCATTAACTTCCCTCCTTTCAAAAGGGGTTTTTTGAGTCTTCCCACCCGTCTTTTCTTACAATTCCAAAAAAGCATGGTCTGGACTGAACCCTGTGGGACCCCCCTCGTCACAGGCCCACTGTGATCCCCCGTCGTTTGTGTGTGTGTGTGTGTGTGTGTGCGCTTGTGTGTGTGTTTGCGCGGGTGTGTGTGTTCGGGGGTGTGTGTGGGACGCTCCTAGTGTTCCTGTGTGTGTACGCTCTAGTGTTCGCGTGTGTGCGCTCTGGTGTTCGTGTGTGTGTACGTTTT
>WNWK01002840.1:0-45000 GCA_009830355.1 Cherax destructor
CTGCTTTCTTTACCTTCCTTCTTCAGATGGACCCTCCTTTAATCCTGACTCTCTTGTTGACTTTTGACAGAAACTGACTTACTACACAAACTCTGAAGATTATACCTCTAGCACCTCCCTCAGTCCCTTCTACCTCGATCTCTTGCTACCCTCCTCCCTGCACTACCCACCGTCATCTAGCACTCCATACCCTACTAATCGTCCATCTCCCTCTTACAACTCACTTCCTGCATCCTACAAAACCTGCAGCGCTGTATAACCCTGTGGTTTAGCGCTTCTATTTGATTATAATAATAATAATACAACTGTACTCGTAACAGGGTTCCATACTGGTACTGCGTACTCAAACATGGGTCTGATGTGTACAGTGTGGTGAATGACTCCTTACTTACATTTCTGAAAGTTTGTTTTAGATTTGCCAGATACGTATATGTTGCAGCAGGTAATCAGTTGATGTGCACCTCAGGCGATATGCTCAGTGCAATACTTGGTATAATAGTAAGTGTGTGCTCACCTAGTTGTGCTGTGCTCACCTAGTTGTGGTTGCAGGGGTCGAGACATAGCTCCTGGCCCCGCCTCTTCACTGGCCGCTACTGGGTCACTCTCCCTGCGCCATGAGCTTTATCATACCTCTTCTTAAAGCTGTGTATGGAACCTGCCTCCACTAAATCGCTTCCCAAGCTATTCCACTTCCCGACTACTCTGTGACTGAAGAAATACTTCCTAACATCCCTGTGATTCATCTGAGTCTTCAACTTCCAACTGTGTCCCCTTGTTGCTGTGTCCCATCTTGGAACATTCTGTCTCTGTCAACCTTGTCAATTCCTCTCAGTATTTTATATGTCGTTATCATGTCCCCTATCTCTCCTGTCCTCCAGTGTCGTCAGGTCGATTTCCCTTAACCTCTCCTCGTAGGACATACCCCTTAGCTCGGGACTAGTCTTGTTGCAAACCTTTGCACTTTCTCTAGCTTCTTACGTGCTTGGATAAATGTGGGTTCCAAACTGGTGCTGCATACTCCAGTATGGGCCTAACGTACACAGTGTACAGGGTCCTGAACGATTCTTTATTAAGATGTCGGAATGCTGTTCTTAGGTTTGCTAGGCGCCCGTATGCTGCAGCAGTTATTTGGTTGATGTGCGCCTCAGGAGATGTGCCTGGTGTTATACTCACCCCAAGATCTTTTCCTTGATTGAGGTTTGTAGTCTCTGGCCCCTAGACTGTACTCCGTCTGCGGTCTTCTTTGCCCTTCCCCAATCTTCATGACTTTACACTTGGTTGGGTTGAACTCCAGGAGCCAATTGCTGGACCAGGCTTGCAGCCTGTCCAGATCCCTTTGTAGTTCTGCCTGGTCCTCGTCCGACTGAATTCTTCTCATCAACTTCACATCATCTGCAAACAGGGACACTCGGAGTCTATTCCTTCCGTCATGTCGTTCACAAACACCAGAAACAGCACTGGTCCTAGGACTGACCCCTGTGGAACCCCACTCGTCACCGGCGCTCACTCTGACACCTAGCCACGGACCATGACTCGCTGCTGTCTTCCTGACAGGTATTCCCTGATCCATTGTAGTGCCTTCCCTGTTATCCCTGCCTGGTCCTCCAGCTTCTGCACTAATCTCTTGTGTGGGACTGTGTCAAACGCCTTCTTACAGTCCAAGAATATGCAATCTACCCACTCCTCTCTCTCTTGTCTTACTGCTGTCACCCTGTCATAGAACTCCAGTAGGTTTGTATTACAAATAAAGAAGCATTTGTAATTAACGACTGTTTGGGATACTAAGTAAAATCTCATTTTTCAGATTTTTATTATATTAAATATATTATTAATATAAAAGCATATAATCTGAATAAAAACATATAATCTAATAATCTGTGTAAAAACATATTTACACAAAATCACAGTACAAGATAAAAGTCACAAGTAAAATCAAGTATTCGGTGTAGTGTCAAGTCGCTGCCATCTTCTAGTGTCACGCAGGACACTACCACACCTTGTCATGATACTCCTTCTCCACTGTGTCCTCAGACACCCTTGTCTCTGTCTTATGGCACGCATACGGGGTTCCACGACACCCGTTCTCCCTGTGCCATAAGACTCCCTCCTGTGTCACACGACACCTCTGTGCCATGGCACGCCCCTGTATCATGAACACATTCTCATAAAGCCTTTACACCGCGTTATGACACACCCAAATACACGACTCAACCTGTGTCGTGCCACCGTCACAAACTCTTCTGACTACACCACTAAATACCTTGACACTTCGTGTAACATTACCAGTGTCACACAAGACGCCATAACATAAGTGTCACACAAGACACCTCAGGTACTTAATTTCAGGTACAGAGTCGCAGGTACAACAGTCCAGGTACAAAGTAGATTCTGGTGACCTTGCCTCTCTCCTTGTTGTAGGCTATCACCAGCACCACACTGCATGAGTCTGCAACTCTCACGCAGGTCTGACTGGCGAACTCCAGTAGTATGTCAGGGAGCTGGTGGACTCTCCAGTGTTGAATAGGGAAGAGTCTCGATGACACTGTCAGTCAAGCCGGCCCGGCAGTCAAACATCAGGTCTGATGACGTAACCCCTTGACTGCGGCCGGTAAGGTAACTACCTAACAACCATTGTTGGCCGTCGTTGATAAGCTCATTCCTTTCTAGGTGCTCCACCACTCTTCTCCTGATAATCTTCTCCATGACCTTGCATACTATACATGTCAGTGACACTGGTCTGTAGTTTAGTGTGTGTGTGTTGGGGGGCAAGATTCTTGATATCAATTGTCCTGTTTCCTGACAAATCTATCCTAACCTAAGCTAAATTTAGAGTTGCCCATGATCATGTTGAGCGGGAGTGTTGTTGTTGTGGGAGAACACAGATCATGTACTGACTGACACACTCTTGTCCCTGTATACTTTCGACTTGACACCATCCACTAATACACTACGCATATCACCACACACACACACACTGGTGGTGAAGCCAGGTTACACGCACCTTTAATGACCTTTGCAGTAGTCGACAGACTTTAAACCCAATTAATCAACCAATCAACTGGGATAGGGAGGAGTGGTAACAGCGAGGGGGGGGTTGGTTAAATGGAGGGGAGGAGTGGTAAAAGCGAGGGGAAGGAGTGGTCAAATGGAGGGGAGGAGTGGTAAAAGCGAGGGGAAGGAGTGGTTAAATGGAGGGGAGGATGGTAAAAGCGAGGGGAAGGAGTGGTCAAATGGAGGGAAGGAGTGGTAAAAGCGAGGGGAAGGAGTGGTCAAATGGAGGGGGAGTAGTAACAGGGAGGAGATGTAACAGTAAGGGAAAGTGGAAAGAAGGATCGAGTGAGTGGTCACAGGGGAAGTGGTAACTGGGGAAGGGGAAGGGAGTGGTAACTGGGGGAGGGGGAGGGAGTGGTACCTGGGGGAGGGGGAAGGAGTGGTAAGGTCTGGTGGTGACAGCAGATAAAATATTCTTTGGAATATGTGACGTGGAAACTTTGCCTCTCACGTCTGTCTCTGTCTGGATGGCACTTGACGGGTGTCACTGCTCTATCTGGGTGACACTTGACGGATGCCACTGCTGTCTGGATGGCACTCGACGAGTGCCAATGCCGGGTGCCACTGCTCTGTCTGGGTGCCACTGCTATCTGGATCGCACTTGACGGGTGCCACTGATTCTCTTTCTCCATTCACTCTTTCTGATTCAATCAATGTTTGATCGTCCAGCATTTGTACCTGCGATGATTCTCTTAGAGAGAGAGAGAGAGAGAGAGAGAGAGAGAGAGAGAGAGAGAGAGAGAGAGAGAGAGAGAGAGAGAGAGAGAGAGGAGGGTCCATCTCTGGCTTACTTTATCTTCCCATCTCATTAATATTTATTCAAGTTTGCATGAGATCATTAACATGATCCACGGTGCTCACATACTGGTAACGTGAGAGTGAACAAAGCACTCCAGACTGGTTCAGTGTTCAACACTCCACTGGTTCATGCACATCGGAACTGGTCAGTGTTCAACACTCGAGACACTGGTTCAGTGTTCAACACTCCGAGGACACTGGCTCTCAGTGTTCAACACTCGAGACACTGGTTCAGTGTTCAACACTCGAGACACTGGTTCAGTGTTCAACACTCGAGACACTGGTTCAGTGTTCAACACTCGAGACACTGGTTCAGTGTTCAACACTCGAGACACTGGTTCAGTGTTCAACACAAACTTGAGCTCATTTATACGATCAGACTCAGAATGTTTATTTCGCAAACATCAGACAGAAATGAAGTATAAAGAATTGAGAAGGCCACAGTGTGTTGAGCATCTCGTTCTAACTTAGAACTAAGTAATGCTAAACGTTCACAGAGATTTCTTGCTTAATTATGATAAACAGACCCAGTTTGAGGAGCCAGAGGTATTTACTAGACATCCCATTAAGGGTCTGAGTGATTGTAAACAAGCAAGTCTCATCATGGTAATGTTTTACAAAATTGAAAAGCCAGTGGCTTCTTCAGTCCATTACAGAGAAGAATGGTGGACCATGAAGAGGAGTTACAAGTAATCAGTCACTCAACAGGTTGAGGGACTGATTATCTCACTATCTTTTCAAGACTGATGGACTGAACACATCGACTCCAGACTGAGGGACTGATTACCTCAAACTCCTGATCGTCAACCATTCTTCTCTGTACTGGACTGAGGAAGCCACTGTCTGGTGCTTCCACACTAAAGACACCCTAGTGTTGCACAAGTGTCTAATTCGTCAAACTGTCGGTTCTCTGAACCATTTGTCCACAATGTGAGGCCAGCAATGCCTGCTACTGCAGCTGGTCTCACATCCGTCCAGAGTGTGTTTACCCCCTGACCTCCTTGACCAGTGTCTCGGGAAGCCCAGACGACCTCACAGGATGCCACCAGAAAAGTGGCGAGTGGAAAGAAATGGAGAAATTGAAAAGGAGAGGAAGGAGGACAAAGATGAAAATGGATTGAGACGACTGAAGAAGACCAATTAAAGTAAGAATGAGGGAGCAGTACTAGTTTTTACATGTAAACTAAATACTAGTCGAGGACGTTATAAATCCACAGAGTTGTAACTTTTGTTGACACACCAAATGTGTCCAAATGACGTGTAACTCTTGACATGACTAAGTCACTCTCACTGACCATCTCAAGTCACTCTCACTGACCATCTCAAGTCACTCTCACTGACCATCTCAAGTCACTCTCACTGACCATCTCAAGTCACTCTCACTGACCATCTCAAGTCACTCTCACTGACCATCTCAAGTCACTCTCACTGACCATCTCAAGTTACTCTCACTGACCATCTCAAGTCACTCTCACTGACCATCTCAAGTCACTCTCACTGACCATCTCAAGTCACTCTCACTGACCATCTCAAGTCAACAATTGTGCAGGTTATCCTCGTGACTTGGTCAGGCTCGAGTGTGTGACGTTCATCACTCGTACACTTGACACACCTATTGCTTAATTTCCTCCAGAATGTGATTGACAGATCCAGAGGAACTTGCAAGTTATACATACATACATATATATATATATATATATATATATATATATATATATTGGAGGGAGAGAGTATGGAGGAGGTGAATGTATTCAGATATTTGGGAGTGGACATGTCGGCGGATGGGTCTATGAAGGATGAGGTGAATCATAGAATTGATGAGGGGAAAAGGGTGAGTGGAGCACTTCGGAGTCTGTGGAGACAAAGAACTTTGTCCATGGAAGTAAAGAGGGGAATGTATGAGAGTATAGTTATACCAACGCTCTTATATGGGTGTGAAGCATGGGTGATGAATGTTGCAACGAGGAGAAGGCTGGAGGCAGTGGAGATGTCATGTTTGAGGTCAATGTGTGGTGTGAATATAATACAGAGAATTCGGAGTTTAGAAATTAGGAGGAGGTGTGGGATTACCAAAACTATTATCCAGAGAGCTGAGGAGGGGTTGTTGAGGTGGTTTGGACATGTAGAGAGAATGGAACGAGACAGAGTGACTTCGAGAGTGTATATATCTGTAGTGGAGGGAAGGCGGGGTAGGGGTCGGCCTAGGAAAGGTTGGAGGGAGGGGGTAAAGGAAGTTTTGTGTGCGAGGGGCTTGGACTTCCAGCAAGCATGTGTGAGCGTATTTGATAGGAGTGAATGGAGGCATATGGTTTTAATACTTGACGTGCTGTTGGAGTGTGAGCAAAGTAACATTTATGAAGGGATTCAGGGAAACCAGCAGGCCGGACTTGAGTTCTGGAGATGGGAAGTACAGTGTCTGCACTCTGAAGTTTTATAACTGTAGTGTAAAGCACGCCTCTGGCAAGACAGTGATGGAGTGAATGATGATGAAAGTTTTTCTTTTTCGGGCCACCCTGCCTTGGTGGGAATCGGCCGATGTGTTAATAATAAAATATATATATATATATATATATATATATATATATATATATATATATATATATATATATATATATATATATATAACTGGAGTCCAAACAATAAACAGATTAATGTGGCGATAATTACAAACACACGACTACATGGTTGTTAAGTATTCATTTCTTGACGACAATAAGAGATGGTTGTCTATATGTGTGTGAGAGAGAATGCCTGGAGCCTGGCACCACCAGGACGAGTGCCAAGCTAGTGTCGCATGTCTGTGACGTCATACATATACAACCAAGACCCCCGTCATCCCCCACGGTCTGCAGAGCGTGGCCCATTATAATATTTCCAGAAATATATATATATATATATATATATATATATATATATATATATATATATATATATATATATATATATATATATATTTAAATGTGTGTGTGTGTGTGTCTGTGTGTGTGTGTGTGTGTATGTGTGTGTGTGTATGTGTGTGTGTATGCATAACCACATGACAAAAACTGACCAGACTGGTGACAATGGGACGTGAAAATGGCCTCTGTGGGGATGGGGAAAATGGTTGGCAAAGATCCAACATCAGACCAGAAAATGTCTGAAAAAATGTAATAATGAAAGCTACTCTGGTTAAGTCAGCGGCCTTGATATTATGGGGCGAAATAAAAACAGTGCAGTATTTCGGACTATGTTCTCTTGTTTTTACCATAATGCCGTAGTTCCCATAATGCATTCAAATTCAAAAATACAAATTCAAATTCTTTGTTTCATCATAATACAATATTTGTACAGAGATGCGACATTTAGGTGTACATTGAGAGCATTTCGGGCGAGAAGGACATGAAGACATTTATCTCCGCGCATAATCAACGTCTCACTCACAGATGACGATCGATTTATTACTACAATGTTGATTATTTACAATAAACTGTTTGAGTGTCGGAACCTGAAGCTGAAACTTGAAGTCTCCCCCCCATCCCCCCCTAGTACACTCACACCCACGAGGAAGTAGTTGAGTTTTGTATGTATTGTTACGTTACACTGGTGGTGGCTGGGCCGGCCACAGCTTCTTCAAGATGACCACCACACCCGCCGCCGTCTTACAATGATTTACGACATCCTGCTCACTCACCAACCCGACGCCTCAAGCTGAACTACAACAGCAAAACGATTAAGAGTATCAAGTGAGAGAGAGAGAGACGTGGAACATAAAGCAGAGAGTAGACCAACAAGACGGAAGTGTCCAACATGTAATGTCTGTCCCTCTTGTGAGAAGTCCCTCAGTTACTACAGCTGCCGAGTGTAGGAACACGTGAGGCCAGGAGCCGAGACCCGACCCTCTGCAACCACAAACTGGTGAATACACACTTCATACACACACACATAAAGCGAAGCATACACTGACAATGGATAATACATACGAACAACCCAGTGTCTGAATTAATACATATATTTTTAACCGTGGCACAAAAATGACAGGACATACGAATCTATTCTTGTTAGCCAGCGAAGTCGTAGGTGAGTACAAATAGGAAGCGAGTCTGTCTGGCGCTCAGCAGACGGAGGATCGAGCCTCCACCACGTCTTGCGCTGAATGACACACATGGGTTTAGCGCTTAACATGAATTAATTTAAAGTTAGCCAGCGACCCAATACTGTGTCTACCAGTTGTGTTGTGAGCACTGTCAACCTGGAGGCCATTCCGGGGATCGACGTCCCCGCGGCCCGGTCTATGACCAGGCCTCCCGGTGGATCAGGGCCTGATCAACGAGGCTGTTACTGCTGTCTGCACGTAGTCCAACGTACGAACCACAGCCCGGCTGATCAGGTATTGACTTTATAGAGGGGAAAAATTAAGGAAGTAAAATGAGAGCGAAGAAATAAAGAAGTAAGAGAGCAAAGACGTGAACCAAGATAAGAGTAAAGAGAGGGTGAGACTTCATAAATGGGGAGCACAAGAAAGATGTAGTATAAGTTCCATCAAACACCTTAACTACTGGGAACGCCTGGAAGCACTAGACTTATATTCACTGGAGCGCAGGCGAGAGAGATATATCATAATCTACACCTGGAAGATTCTGGAGAGACTGGTCCCTAATATGCACACAGAAATCACTCCATACGAAAGCAAAATACTTGGCAGACGGTGCAACGTACCCCCAGTGAAAAGTAGGGGCGCCACTGGTACACTAAGAGAAAACACAATAAGTGTCCGAGGCCCAAGACTGTTCAACAGCCTCCCACCAGCCATAAGGGAATTACCAATAAGACTCTGGTTGTCTTCACGAGGGAGCTGGGGAGATACCTAAAGTCAGTACAGGATCAGCCGGGCTGTGGTTCGTACGTTGGACTACATGCGGCCAGCAGTAACAGCCTGGTTGATCAGGCCCTGATCCACCAGGAGGTCTGGTCATGGACCGGGCCGCGGGGGCGTTGATCCCCGGAATGGCCTCCAGGTAGACTCCAGGTAACCAGACTAAGGCTTGGTTACAAGTGCTACTGACAGGTTAGTATACACATAAATTGATCAAACTAAATATAAAATATGTCTTATGATAGCTTTCTTGAACACTTATGTGCGTCACTACCCACTTACAATGAGAGAGAGAGAGAGAGAGAGAGAGAGAGAGAGAGAGAGAGAGAGAGAGAGAGAAGAAAGCTTCCATACCACAAGACGGGCAGCCAGCAGCAACATCACTCTGGCTGTAACCTTCTCCAGAACATCACTTCACCTGAGATCATTTATTCCCAGGATGACTCGAGTCTGGAACACATTCGTACAACATTATGATGTCAACGAGATAAAGTCAGTTGATCAAATGAAAATGCTGACCCACAGATGGCTCACAGTTGACCCACAGCTGGCCCACAGCTGACCCACAGCTGGCCCACAGATGGCTCCAACTTCATCCTGTTTCCTACATGTATGTTTCATAACAATAAAAATGCTTTCAAATGAGCTGATGTAGGTAACAGCTCTTAGCTTGTCAATAAAGTTAGGAACCCTTAACTTTTAAATAGCTTGTCAATAAAGCTAGGGATCCTTAACCTAACCTTGTCAAACCCTGTGTAAGAGAGGAGAGAGAAGGAGAGAGAGAGAGAGAGAGAGAGAGGAAGAGAGAGAGAAGAGAGAGAGAGAGAGAGAAAGAGGACAGCAGAGAGTGTAGAGAGAGTGATCTACTCATCTTAGTAATGACAACAAGACGGCCACTTCACTGCTAAGTGGCACAGAGTAAACACCACGAGTGTCATGTCTTACCACCACTACACAACCCACCACCCCCGCACTATCATAACCCCTTCACAGGGTTACCACCCCTCACCCCAGCAACCAACCCGCCACCACACCCAGAACTACCACCCCATCAAAACACCCCCTAACACCAGCAACCTCCTCACTACATCAGCAACTTCCTTCACCAGCAACCTCCCCACCACACCAGCAACCTCCCCATCTTCCCAGCAACCTCCTCACCACACCAGCAACCTGCCCACCACACCAGCAACCTCCCCATCTTCCCAGCAACCTCCTCACCACACCAGCAACCTCCCCACCACACCAACAACCTCCCCACCACACCAACAACCTCCCCACCACACCAACAACCTCCCCACCACACCAGCAACCTCCCCACCACACCAGCAACCTCCCCATCTTCCCAGCAACCTCCTCACACACCAGCAACCTGCCCACCACACCAGCAACCTCCCCATCTTCCCAGCAACCTCCTCACCACACCAGCAACCTCCCCACCACACCAACAACCTCCTTACCATACCAGCAGCCTCCCCACCACACCAACAACCTCCCCACCACACCAACAACCTCCCGACCACACCAGGAGCCTCCCCGCCAAAAAAACATCCTCCCCACCATACCAACAACCTCCCCACCACACCAACAACCTCCCCACCACACCAACAACCTCCCCACCACACCAACAACCTCCCGACCACACCAGCAGCCTCCCCGCCACACCAACAACCTCCCCACCATACCAACAACCTCCCCACCACACCAACAACCTCCCCACCACACCAACAACCTCCCCACCACACCAACAACCTCCCCACCACACCAACAACCTCCCGACCACACCAGCAGCCTCCCCGCCACACCAACAACCTCCCCACCATACCAACAACCTCCCCACCATACCAACAACCTCCCACCATACCAACAACCTCCGACCCACCAACAACCTCCCCACCACACCAACAACCTCCCACCACACCAACAACCTCCGACCACCACAGCCTCCCCACACCAACAACCTCCCACCATACCAACAACCTCCCACCACACCAACAACCTCCCACCACACCAACAACCTCCGCCACCAGCAGCCTCCGCCACACCAACAACCTCCCACCATACCAACAACCTCCCCACCAACCAACAACCTCCCGACCACACCAACAACCTCCACCACACCACAGCCTCCCACCACACCAACAACCTCCCACCACACCAACAACCTCCCCACCACCAACAACCTCCACCAACCAACAACCTCCACACACCAAAAACCTCCCCACCACACCAACAACCTCCCGACACACCAACAACCTCCCACCACACCAACAACCTCCCCACCACACCAACAACCTCCCACCACACCAACAACCTCCCACCACACCAACAACCTCCGACCACACCAACAACCTCCCACCACACCAACAACCTCCCACCACACCAACAACCTCCCGACCACACCAACAACCTCCCGACCACACCAACAACCTCCACCACACCAACAACCTCCCCACCACACCAACAACCTCCCCACCACACCAACAACCTCCCCACCACACCAACAACCTCCCACCACACCAACAACTCCCACCACACCAACAACCTCCGACCACACCAACAACCTCCCACCACACCAACAACCTCCCACCACACCAACAACACACCACCATCAATACCTCCCACCACACCAACAACCTCCCACCACACCAACAACCTCCCACCACACCAACAACCTCCCACCACACCAACAACCTCCCCACCACACCAACAACCCCCACCACACCAACAACCTCCGACCACACCAACAACCTCCCCACCACACCAACAACCTCCACCACACCAACAACTCCCACCACACCATCAATACCTCCCACCACACCAACAACACACCAACATCAATACCTCCCACCACACCAACAACACACCAACAACCTCCCACCACACCAACAACACACCACCATCAATACCTCCACCACACCAACAACACACCACCATCAATACCTCCCACCACACCAACAACACACCACCATCAATACCTCCCACCACACCAACAACCTCCACCACACCAACATCAATACCTCCACCACACCAACAACCTCCCACACACCATCAATACCTCCCACCACACCAACAACCTCCCAGATCCACACACAACAACCTCCCACCACACCAACAACCTCCCACCACACCAACAACCTCCCACCACACAACAACCTCCCACACACCAACAACCTCCCACCACCAACAACCTCCCACACACCAACAACCTCCCCACCACACCAACAACCTCCCCACCACACCAACAACCTCCCACCACACCAACAACCTCCCACCACACCAACAACCTCCCACCACACCAACAACCTCCCACCACCACAACTCCCACCAACCAACCTCCGACCACACCAACAACCTCCACCAACCACAATCCCACACACAACCTCCCCACACCAACAACCTCCACCACACAACCTCCCCACCACACCACAACCTCCACACCAACAACCTCCACCACAATCCCACCACAACACCTCCCACCACAACTCCACCAACCTCCACACCAGCAGCCTCCACCAACCAACAACTCCCCACCAACCTCCACCACACCACACCTCCACCACCAACAACTCCCACCACCAACTCACCAACAACCTCCACCACCAACAACCTCCACCACCACAACCTCCCACCACACCAACAGCCTCCCACCACACCAACAACTCCCCACCAACAACTCCACCACCAATCTCGACTCCAACACTCCACACCAAAACCTCCACCACCAACAACCTCCACCAACCACAATCTCTCCACCAGCAGCTCCCCCACACAACAACCTCCCACCATACCAGCAATCTTCCACCACACCAGCAGCCTCCCACCATACCAGCATCTCCCCACCACACCAACAACCTCCCATCACACCAACAACCTCCCCACCACACCAAAAGCCTCCCCACCACACCAACAACCTCCCCACCATACCAGCAATCTCTCCACCACACCAGCAGCCTCCCCACCACACCAACAACCTCCCCACCATACCAGCAATCTCTCCACCACACCAGCAGCCTCCCCACCACACCAACAACCACCCCACCATACCAGCAATCTCTCCACCACACCAGCAGCCTCCCCACCATACCAACAATCTCTCCACCACACCAGCAGCCTCCCCACCACACCAACAACCTCCCCACCATACCAGCAATCTCTCCACCACACCAGCAGCCTCCCCACCATACCAGCAATCTCTCCATCACACCAGCAGCCTCCCCACCATACCAACAATCTCTCCACCACACCAGCAGCCTCCCCACCACACCAACAACTCCCCCGTCTACCATAGACACAAAATGCACCAGGATGAAGTATGGTGTAACTCAATTGATAATTTTCACAACAATTATATTTTTAACAAAAGTTGTACAACAATATCATGTCAAACAATTTCACATCAAAGGCAAAAGTGTAAATTATATAAGCTTATAAAGAAAATCTAATTTTGCGTTAAAAACAAAAGCATAACGAACTAAAAGCGAATACACACACACACACACACACACACACACACACACCCACACACACACACACACACACACACCCACACAGACACAGACAATAAACGTACATAATTCCTGAGAGGGAGTACACACACACACACACACCAGACAGACAATAAACGTACATAATTCCTGAGAGGGAGTACACACACACACACACAGACAATAAACGTACATAATTCCTGAGAGGGAGTACACACACACACACACACAGACAATAAACGTACATAATTCCTGAGAGGGAGTACACACACACACACAGACAATAAACGTACATAATTCCTGAGGGGTACACACACACACACACAGACAATAAACGTACATAATTCCTGAGAGGGAGTACACACACACACACACAGACAATAAACGTACATAATTCCTGAGAGGGAGTACACACACACACACACACAGACAATAAACGTACATAATTCCTGAGAGGGAGTACACACACACACACACAGACAATAAACGTACATAATTCCTGAGAGGGAGTACACACACACACACACACAGACAATAAACGTACATAATTCCTGAGGGAGTACCACACACACACAGACAATAAACGTACATAATTCCTGAGAGGGAGTACACACACACACACACACACAATAAACGTACATAATTCCTGAGAGGGAGTACACACACACAGACAATAAACGTACATAATTCCTGAGAGGGAGTACACACACACACACAATAAACGTACATAATTCCTGAGAGGAGTCACACACACACACGACAATAAACGTACATAATTCCTGAGAGGGAGTACACACACACGACACATAAACGTACATAATTCCTGAGAGGAGTACACACACACGACAATAAACGTACATAATTCCTGAGAGGGAGTACACACACACAGACAATAAACGTACATAATTCCTGAGAGGGAGTACACACACACACACAATAAACGTACATAATTCCTGAGAGGGAGTACACACACACAGACAATAAACGTACATAATTCCTGAGAGGGAGTACACACACACGGCATAGCGTCTAATTCCTGCGTGTAGTACACACACACACAACTAAACGTACTAATTCCTGAGGTACACACACCACTAAACGTACAATTCGAATAAACCGTACATAATTCCTGAGAGGAGTCACAGCATGAGCGGCTAATTCCTGGTGATACCCAGCTAGCAACTGCTTCTGACTTCTGCAACCACGACGCTGAAACTGCATCAATTCCTGAGGCTGAGTCACCTGGCTGTTGATCGCTGCCAACCCGGTGCACTCTGCGCAACCCTGCTTTATCCTGTTCTCCTCAACCCTGCTGCGACTCTCTGCAACCCTGGCTGCTTGACTCTCTGCCAACCCTGGTCGACTCCTGAGCAACCCTGGAATGCTCAGCTTGCAAATCCCTGGCTGTTCTGGCAACCTGCGCTGACCCTGCTGGCAACCCTGGCTGCTGACTCCTGCTGCCAACCCTGGCTGCTGACTCCTGCTGGCAACCCTGGCTGCTGACTCCTGCTGCCAACCCTGGCTGCTGACTCCTGCTGGCAACCCTGGCTGCTGACTCCTGCTGCCAACCCTGGCTGCTGACTCCTGCTGCCAACCCTGGCTGCTGACTCCTGCTGCCAACCCTGGCTGCTGACTCCTGCTGCCAACCCTGTGCTGACTCCTGCTGCAACCTGCTGCTGACTCCTGCTGCCAACCCTGGCTGCTGACTCCTGCTGCAACCCTGGCTGCTGACTCCTGCTGCCACCGACCCTGGCTGCTGACTCCTGCTGCCAACCCTGGCTGCTGACTCCTGCTGCCAACCCTGGTGCGACTGCTGACCTGGCTTGACTCCTGCTGCCAACCCTGGCTGCTGACTCCTGCTGCGCAACCCTGGCTGCTGACTCCTGCTGCAACCCTGGCTGGCTGACTCCTGCTGCAGCCCTGGCTGCTGACTCCTGCTGCCAACCCTGGCTGCTGACTCCTGCTGCCAACCCTGGCTGCTGACTCCTGCTGCCAACCCTGGCTGCTGACTCCTGCTGGCAACCCTGGCTGCTGACTCCTGCTGGCAACCCTGGCTGCTGACTCCTGCTGGCAACCCTGGCTGCTGACTCCTGCTGCAACCCTGGCTGCTGACTCCTGCTGGCAACCCTGGCTGCTGACTCCTGCTGCAACCCTTGCTGCTGACTCCTGCTGGCAACCCTGGCTGCTGACTCCTGCTGGCAACCCTGGCTGCTGACTCCTGCTGGCAACCCTGGCTGCTGACTCCTGCTGCCAACCCTGGCTGCTGACTCCTGCTGGCAACCCTGGCTGCTGACTCCTGCTGCCAGCCCTGGCTGCTGACTCCTGCTGGCAACCCTGGCTGCTGCACGTCCTGCTGCCACCCTGCTGCGACCCTGCTGCAACCTGGCGCTGACTCCTGCTGGCAGCCCTGGCTGCTGACTCCTGCTGGCAACCCTGGCTGCTGACTCCTGCTGCCAAGCCCTGGCTGCTGACTCCTGCTGCCACCCTGGCTGCTGACTCCTGCTGCCACCCTGGCTGCTGACTCCTGCTGCAACCCTGGCTGCTGACTCCTGCTGCAACCCTGGCTGCTGACTCCTGCTGCCAGCCCTGGCTGCTGACTCCTGCTGGCAACCCTGGCTGCTGACTCCTGCACCTGCTCTGATCGCTCAACCCTGGCTGCGCTCTGCTCCCTGCTGGCTGCAACCCTGGCTGCTGACTCCTGCTGCCAACCCTGGCTGCTGACTCCCTGCCTGGCTGCTGACCCTGCTGCACCCTGGCTCTGCTCCTGCCAACCCTGGCTGCTGACTCCTGCTGGCAACCTGGCTGCTGACTCCTGCTGCCAACCCTGGCTGCTGACTCCTGCTGCCAGCCCTGGCTGCTGACTCCTGCTGGCAACCCTGGCTGCTGACTCCTGCTGCCAGCCCTGGCTGCTGACTCCTGCTGGAAACCCTGGCTGCTGACTCCTGCTGCCAGCCCTGGCTGCTGACTCCTGCTGCCAGCCCTGGCTGCTGACTCCTGCTGGCAACCCTGGCTGCTGACTCCTGCTGGCAACCCTGGCTGCTGACTCCTGCTGCCAACCCTGGCTGCTGACTCTTGCTGCCAACCCTGGATGCTGACTCCTGCTGCCCGCCAAACACATGTGCCCGCCAAGCCCAAGTTCCCGCCAAACTTAAGTTACCTGCCCCCCAAACCCAAGTTCCAGGGCGCCAAATAATAATAAAAATAACAATAATAATAATAATAATGTCTATTCCTACAAGAACAAGATATAACTTATACAGACCATAGCTGACATCAATGACATACTATACAGAAAACCCCTGGTTATGCATAACATTTCCCACAACTTACGTTAGTTTTGTCCCCAGAATGCAACCCACACCAGTCGGCTAACAGCCAGGTACCTACTGATTGCTAGGTGAAAATGGACAGCAGGTGTCTTAAAAAAACACGCCCAAATGTTTCCACCCGTACCAGGGATCGAACCACGGACCTCAATATGTGAGCTGAGTGCACTGCCAAAGAGTTCCAAATTTCCCACCATCCTTGAATTACATCGGCATCAAGGGTGAGAGCGTAGATTAAGAGCCCTACACCGGCATCAAGGGTGAGAGCGTAGATTAAGAACCCTACACCGGCATCAAGGGTGAGAGCGTAGATTAAGAACCCTACACCGGCATCAAGGGTGAGAGCGTAGATTAAGAGCCTTACACCGGCATCAAGGGTGAGAGCGTAGATTAAGAACCCTACACGGGCATCAAGGGTGACAGCGTAGATTAAGAACCCTACACCGGCATCAAGGGTAAGAGCGTAGATTAAGAACCCTACACCGGCATCAAGGGTGAGAGCGTAGATTAAGAACCCTACACCGGCATCAAGGGAGAGAGCGTAGATTAAGAACCCTACACCGGCATCAAGGGTGACAGCGTAGATTAAGAACCCTACACCGGCATCAAGGGTGACAGAGTAGATTAAGAGCCCTACACCGGCATCAAGGGTGACAGCGTACATTAAGAACCCTACACCGGCATCAAGGGTGAGAGCGTAGATTAAGAACCCTACACCGGCATCAAGGGTGAGAGCGTAGATTAAGAGCCCTACACCGGCATCAAGGGTGAGAGCGTAGATTAAGAGCCCTACACCGGCATCAAGGGTGACAGCGTAGATTAAGAGCCCTACACGGGCATCAAGGGTGAGAGCGTAGATTAAGAGCCCTACACCGGCATCAAGGGTGAGAGCGTAGATTAAGAGCCCTACACCGGCATCAAGGGTGACAGCGTAGATTAAGAATCCTACACCGGCATCAAGGGTGAGAGCGTAGATTAAGAGCCCTACACCGGCATCAAGGGTGACAGCGTACATTAAGAACCCTACACCGGCATCAAGGGTGAGAGCGTAGATTAAGAACCCTACACCGGCATCAAGGGTGAGAGCGTAGATTAAGAGCCCTACAACGGCATCAAGGGTGAGAGCGTAGATTAAGAGCCTTACACCGGCATCAAGGGTGAGAGCGTAGATTAAGAGCCCTACAACGGCATCAAGGGTGAGAGCGTAGATTAAGAACCCTACACCGGCATCAAGGGTGACAGCGTAGATTAAGAGCCCTACACCAGCATCAAGGGTGACAGCGTAGATTAAGAACCCTACACCGGCATCAAGGGTGAGAGCGTAGATTAAGAACCCTACACCGGCATCAAGGGTGACAGCGTAGATTAAGAGCCCTACACCGGCATCAAGGGTAAGAGCGTAGATTAAGAGCCCTACACCGGCATCAAGGGTGACAGCGTAGATTAAGAACCCTACACCGGCATCAAGGGTGAGAGCGTAGATTAAGAACCCTACACGGGCATCAAGGGTGACAGCGTAGATTAAGAGCCCTACATCGGCATCAAGGGTGAGAGCGTAGATTAAGAACCCTACACCGGCATCAAGGGTGAGAGCGTAGATTAAGAGCCTGAATGTTAATGATAGTGTGAGTGGAAGTGTGAGCCAGTACCACTGACACTGAGGGGTGCGCCAGTACCACTGACACTGAGGGGTGCGCCAGTACCACTGACACTGAGGGGTGTGCCAGTACCACTGACACTGAGGGGTGCGCCAGTACCACTGACACTGAGGGGTGCGCCAGTACCACTGACACTGAGGGGTGCGCCAGTACCACTGACACTGAGGGGTGCGCCAGTACCACTGACACTGAGGGGTGCGCCAGTACCACTGACACTGAGGGGTGCGCCAGTACCACTGACACAGGTATCAGCAGTACCACTGACACAGGTGTCAGCAGCACCACTGACACAGGTGTCAGCAGCACCACTGACACAGGTGTCAGCAGCACCACTGACACAGGTATCAGCAGTACCACTGACACAGGTGTCAGCAGCACCACTGACACAGGTGTCAGCAGCACCACTGACACAGGTGTCAGCAGCACCACTGACACAGGTATCAGCAGCACCACTGACACAGGTGTCAGCAGCACCACTGACACAGGTGTCAGCAGCACCACTGACACAGGTGTCAGGCAGCACCACTGACACGGTGTCAGCAGCACCACTGACACAGGTGTCAGAGCACCACTGACACGGTGTCAGCGCACCACTGACACAGGTGTCAGCAGCACCACTGACACAGGTGTCAGAAGTACCACTGACACAGGTGTCAGCAGCACCACTGACACAGGTGTCAGCAGCCACTGCACTGTAGCAGTTACCACATGACACGGTGTCAGCAGCACCACTGACACAGGTGTCAGCAGCACCACTGACACAGGTGTCAGAAGACCACTGACACGAGGTGTATGCTCATCAACTGACTACGGTGTCGTCATCAATCACTGCACTGGTTACTACACTTCCTCATGACACGTGTTCCTTGTAATGGCTCTCTTCATGTGTACGTATTGGGCATGAACTGGTGAGTGATCTGATGTCAATGATCTATGTGAACGTATTGGATAAAGTATTTTGCTTGCTGGAACATGATTGGTTAAAATGGTTAGCGTGTTGTTCTGAGAAGAAAGTTCTCTTACGTACAGTATATCACGAACAATCTGTTACGTACAGTATACCACGAACAATCTGTTACGTACAGTATATCACGAACAATCTGTTACGTACAGTATACCACGAACAATCTGTTACGTACAGTATACCACGAACAATGTTACGTACAGTATACCACGAACAATCTGTTACGTACAGTATACCACGAACAATCTGTTACGTACAGTATACCACGAACAATCTGTTACGTACAGTATACCACGAACAATCTGTTACGTACAGTATACCACGAACAATCTGTTACGTACAGTATACCACGAACAATGTTACGTACAGTATACCACGAACAATCTGTTACGTACAGTATACCACGAACAATGTTACGTACAGTATACCACGAACAATCTGTTACGTACAGTATACCACGAACAATTTTTACGTACAGTATACCACGAACAATGTTACGTACAGTATACCACGAACAATGTTACGTACAGTATACCAGAACAATGTTACGTACAGTATACCACGAACAATGTTACGTACAGTATACCACGAACAATGTTACGTACAGTATACCACGAACAATGTTACGTACAGTATACCACGAACAATGTTACGTACAGTATACCACGAACAATGTTACGTACAGTATAACACGAACAATTGTTACGTACAGTATACCGAACAATTCTACAGTATACCGAACAATCTGTTACGTACAGTATACCACGAACAATCTGTTACGTACAGTATACCACGAACAATCTGTTACGTACAGTATACCACGAACAATGTTACGTACAGTATACCACGAACAATGTTACGTACAGTATACCACGAACAATGTTACGTACAGTATACCACGAACAATCTGTTACGTACAGTATACCACGAACAATGTTACGTACAGTATACCACGAACAATGTTACGTACAGTATATCACGAACAATCTCTTACGTACAGTATACCACGAACAATCTGTTACGTACAGTATATCACGAACAATGTTACGTACAGTATACCACGAACAATCTCTTACGTACAGTATACCACGAACAATCTGTTACGTACAGTATATCACGAACAATGTTACGTACAATATACACACGAACAATCTCTTACGTACAGTATACCACGAACAATCTGTTACGTACAGTATACACGAACAATGTTACGTACAGTATACCACGACAATGTTACGTACGTATTCGAACAATGTTACGTACAGTATACCTACGAAATCTAGAAAGTAGTACAGACATCGAATTACAGACATAGAAGTAGAACCTGTACGTTGGCCCATACTAGGCACGTCCTTCTCAAACCCACTACCAAAAACATTCGTCCAAAACATTATCAATATTACCCAAGAAACAAGCTTTAATAACCCTGTTAACTCAAACAAGAAAAGAGAAGAGAGAGAGAGAGAGAGAGAGAAGAGAGAGAGAGAGGGAGAGGGAGGGAGGAGAGGGAGGGAAGGGAGGGAGAGAGAGCACTCTCACCAGGACACAGAACAATGAGTCAGGCTTGAGGTTGACTATAGCCAGTGCAGCTGAGGTAATATATCTTGTTAACAGTAATGGTCTCTCTAATGCCTCACTTTCTCTACTCTAACTCTCCCAAGGTAGGTACTCTCACTCTCCTAGGAGGTACTCTCACTCTCCCTAGGTAGGACCTCTCACTCTCCAGTAGGTACTCACACTCTCCTAGGTAGGTACTCTACCTCCTAGGTAGGTACTCATATACTCTTCTAGGTAGGTACTCACCTCCTAGGTAGGACTCTCACTCTCCTCAGGTAGGACTCTCTCCCTAGGTAGGTACTCTCACTCTCCCTAGGTAGGTACTCTCACTCTCCCTAGGTAGGTACTCTCACTCTCCCTAGGTAGGTACTCTCACTCTCCCTAGGTAGGTACTCTCACTCTCCCTAGGTAGGTACTCTCACTCTCCCTAGGTAGGTACTCCCTCTCCCTAGGTAGGAACTCTCACTCTCCCTAGGTAAGTACTCTCACTCTCCCTAGGTAGGTACTCTCACTCTCCTAGGTAGGTACTCTCACTCTCCCTAGGTAGGACTCTCACTCTCCTAGGTAGGTACTCTCACTCTCCCTAGGTAGGTACTCTCACTCTCCCTAGGTAGGTACTCTCACTCTCCCTAGGTAGGTACTCTCACTCTCCCTAGGTAGGTACTCTCACTCTCCCTAGGTAGGTACTCTCACTCTCCCTAGGTAGGTACTCTCACTCTCCCTAGGTAGGTACTCTCACCTCCCTAGGTAGGTACTCTCACTCTCCTAGGTAGGTACTCTCACCTCCCTAGGTAGGTACTCACTCTCCCTAGGTAGGTACTCCACTCTCCCTAGGTAGGACTCTCCTCCCTAGGTAGGTACTCTCACTCTCCCTAGGTAGGTACTCTCACTCTCCCTAGGTAGGTACTCTACTCTCCCTAGGTAGGTACTCTCACTCTCCCTAGGTAGGTACTCCTCTCCTAGGTAGGTACCTCACTCTCCTAGGTAGGACTCCTCTCCCTAGGAGGTACTCTCACTCTCCTAGGTAGGACTCTCACTCTCCTAGGAGGTACTCCACTCTCCCTAGGTAGGTACCTCCTCACTCTCCTAGGTAGGTACTCTACTCTCCCTAGATAGGTACTCTCACTCTCCCTAGGTAGGTACTCACTCTCCCTAGGGAGGAACTCTCACTCTCCCTAGGTAAGTACTCACTCTCCCTAGGTAGGTACTTACACAGTTTAATATTCATATATATTCTCCATTTAATTATAGAATAAACAGTGCTAATTCTAATGACGATTTTACACTATTATTATTATTAATTATAATTATTATTATTATTATTATTATTATTATTAATATGGGCCGGGGCCCGGTCCATGACGAGGTCTCTCGGTGGATCAGGGCCTGATCAAGTAGGTTGTTACTGCTGGCCGCACGCAGACCAACATACTAACCATAACCACATACCACGGGTGGGGTTCGAACCCGCGGTATGTGGTTTGTTTGCAATCGTGTCATTACGATTTCGTGAGTCAAGATACGAACCATAGCCCGCCTGGTCAGGAACCTGTCTAGTTACCTGGTGAAGACAGCTAGGGATCTAGTTCCCTGGTGAAGACAGCTAGGGATCTAGTTCCCTGGTGAAGACAGCTAGGGATCTAGTTACCTGGTGAAGACAGCTAGGGATCTAGTTCCCTGGTGAAGACAGCTAGGGATCTAGTTCCCTGGTGAAGACAGCTAGGGATCTAGTTACCTGGTGAAGACAGCTAGGGATCTAGTTCCCTGGTGAAGACAGCTAGGGATCTAGTTCCCTGGTGAAAACAGCTAGGGATCTAGTTCCCTGGTGAAGACAACTAGGGATCTAGTTCCTTGGTGAAGACAGCTAGGGATCTAGTTCCTTGGTGAAAACAGCTAGGGATCTAGTTACCTGGTGAAGACAGCTAGGGATCTAGTTCCCTGGTGAAGACAGCTAGGGATCTAGTTCCCTGGTGAAGACAGCTAGGGATCTAGTTCCCTGGTGAAAACAGCTAGGGATCTAGTTCCCTGGTGAAGACAGCTAGGGATCTAGTTCCTTGGTGAAGACAGCTAGGGATCTAGTTCCCTGGTGAAGACAGCTAGGGATCTAGTTCCTTGGTGAAGACAGCTAGGGATCTAGTTACCTGGTGAAGACAGCTAGGGATCTAGTTCCCTGGATCTAGTTACCTGGTGAAGACAGCTAGGGATCTAGTTCCCTGGTGAAGACAGCTAGGGATCTAGTTCCCTGGTGAAGACAGCTATGGATCTAGTTTCCTGGTGAAGACAGCTAGGGATCTAGTTCCCTGGTGAAGACAGCTATGGATCTAGTTTCCTGGTGAAGACAGCTATGGATCTAGTTTCCTGGTGAAGACAGCTATGAATCTAGTTCCCTGGTGAAGACAGCTAGGGATCTAGTTACCTGGTGAAGACAGCTAGGGATCTAGTTCCCTGGTGAAGACAGCTATGAATCTAGTTCCCTGGTGAAGACAGCTATGGATCTAGTTTCCTGGTGAAGACAGCTATGAATCTAGTTCCCTGGTGAAGACAGCTAGGGATCTAGTTACCTGGTGAAGACAGCTAGGGATCTAGTTACCTGGTGAAGACAGCTAGGGATCTAGTTCCCTGGTGAAGACAGCTATGGATCTAGTTTCCTGGTGAAGACAGCTATGGATCTAGTTTCCTGGTGAAGACAGCTATGAATCTAGTTCCCTGGTGAAGACAGCTAGGGATCTAGTTACCTGGTGAAGACAGCTAGGGATCTAGTTCCCTGGTGAAGACAGCTAGGGATCTAGTTCCCTGGTGAAGACAGCTAGGGATCTAGTTCCCTGGTGAAGACAGCTAGGGATCTAGTTCCCTGGTGAAGACAGCTAGGGATCTAGTTCCCTGGTGAAGACAGCTAAGGATCTAGTTCCCTGGTGAAGACAGCTAGGGATTTAGTTACCTGGTGAAGACAGCTAGGGATCTAGTTCCCTGGTGAAGACAACTATGGATCTAGTTCCCTGGTGAAGACAGCTAGGGATCTAGTTCCCTGGTGAAGACAGCTAGGGATCTAGTTCCCTGGTGAAGACAGCTAGGGATCTAGTTCCCTGGTGAAGACAGCTAGGGATCTAGTTCCCTGGTGAAGACAGCTAGGGATCTAGTTCCCTGGTGAAGACAGCTAGGGATCTAGTTCCCTGGTGAAGACAGCTAGGGATCTAGTTCCCTGGTGAAAACAGCTAGGGATCTAGTTCCCTGGTGAAGACAACTATGGATCTAGTTCCCTGGTGAAGACAGCTAGGGATCTAGTTCCCTGGTGAGGACAGCTAGGGATCTAGTTCCCTGGTGAAGACAGCTAGGGATCTAGTTACCTGGTGAAGACAGCTAGGGATCTAGTTCCCTGAAGACAGCTAGGGATCTAGTTCCCTGGTGAAGACAGCTAGGGATCTAGTTCCCTGGTGAAGACAGCTAGGGATCTAGTTCCCTGGTGAAGACAGCTAGGGATCTAGTTCCCTGGTGAAGACAGCGAAAGATCTAGTTCCATGGTGAAGACAGCTAGAGATCTAGTTCCCTGGTGAAGACAGCTAGGGATCTAGTTCCCTGGTGAAGACAGCTAGGGATCTAGTTCCCTGGTGAGGACAGCTAGGGATCTAGTTCCCTGGTGAAGACAGCTAGGGATCTAGTTCCCTGGTGAAGACAGCTAGGGATCTAGTTCCTGGTGAAGACAGCTAGGGATCTAGTTCCTGGTGAAGACAGCTAGGGATCTAGTTCCCTGGTGAGGACAGCTAGGGATCTAGTTCCCTGGTGAAGACAGCTAGGGATCTAGTTCCCTGGTGAAAACAGCTAGGGATCTAGTTCCCTGGTGAGGACAGCTAGGGATCTAGTTCCCTGGTGAAGACAGCTAGGGATCTAGTTCCCTGGTGAGGACAGCTAGGGATCTAGTTCCCTGGTGAAGACAGCTAGGGATCTAGTTCCCTGGTGAAGACAGCTAGAGATCTAGTTCCCTGGTGAAGCCAGCTAGGGATCTAGTTCCCTGGTGAAGACAGCTAGGGATCTAGTTCCCTGGTGAGGACAGCTAGGGATCTAGTTCCCTGGTGAAGACAGCTAGGGATCTAGTTCCCTGGTGAAGACAGCTAGAGATCTAGTTCCCTGGTGAGGACAGCTAGGGATCTAGTTCCCTGGTGAAGACGGCTAGGGATCTAGTTCCCTGGTGAAGACAGCTAGAGATCTAGTTCCCTGGTGAAGACAGCTAGGGATCTAGTTCCCTGGTGAAGACAGCTAGGATCTAGTTCCCTGGTGAAGACAGCTAGGATCTAGTTCCTGGTGAAGACAGCTAGGGATCTAGTTCCCTGGTGAGACAGCTAGGGATCTAGTTCCTAGTGAAGACAGCTAGGATCTAGTTCCCTGGTGAAGACAGCTAGGGATCTAGTTCCCTGGTGAGGACAGCTAGGGATCTAGTTCCCTGGTGAAGACAGCTATGGATCTAGTTCCCTGGTGAAGACAGCAAGGGATCTAGTTCCCTGGTGAAGACAGCAAGGGATCTAGTTCCCTGGTGAAGACAGCTATGGATCTAGTTCCCTGGTGAAGACAGCAAGGGATCTAGTTCTCTGGTGAAGACAGCAAGGGATCTAGTTCCCTGGTGAAGACAGCAAGGGATCTAGTTCCCTGGTGAAGACAGCAAGGGATCTAGTTCCCTGGTGAAGACAGCAAGGGATCTAGTTCCCTGGTGAAGACAGCAAGGGATCTAGTTCCTGGTGAAGACAGCAAGGATCTAGTTCCTGGTGAAGACAGCAAGGGATCTAGGTTCCTGGTGAGACAGCAAGGATCTAGTTCCCTGGTGAAGACAGCAAGGATCTAGTTCCCTGGTGAGACAGCAAGGGATCTAGTTACCTGGTAAGACAGCAGGGATCTAGTTCCCTGGTGAAGACAGCAAGGGATCTAGTTCCCTGGTGAAGACAGCAAGGGATCTAGTTCCCTGGTGAGGACAGCTATGGATCAATTTGTAACCCCACTCACGTGTACTCAATCACCAACAGACAACTTCAATATATTACTCAGAACTTGACTGGCACAGTGACAAGTGGTCAGTGGTGGTGTGGGTAAGGTGGTGGGACGGGTGCCATCATAACAGGAGAGGAGTCTGGCAAGTGCCATCTCTCACACCTGCCCCGGCACCAACTTATCCACCTTCACCCTAATTGCCCTAATTCTGCCAGGACCCACCAGAGCCATTCTCCAGGAAGCAGTGGCTGGTGTGAGAGTTGGTTAGTGTTGTGAGTGGCTGGTGTGAGTGTTGGTTAGTGTTGTGAGTGGCTGGTGTGAGTGTTGGTTAGTGTTGTGAGTGACTGGTGTGAGAGTTGGTTAGTGTTGTGAGTGGCTGGTGTGAGTGTTAGTTAGTGTTGTGAGTGGCTGGTGTGAGAGTTGGTTAGTGTTGTGAGTGGCTGGTGTGAGTGTTGGTTAGTGTTGTGAGTGGCTGGTGTGAGTGTTGTGAGTGGCTGGTGTGAGTGTTGGTTAGTGTTGTGAGTGGCTGGTGTGAGTGTTGGTTAGTGTTGTGAGTGACTGGTGTGAGTGTTGGTTAGTGTTGTGAGTGACTGGTGTGAGAGTTGGTTAGTGTTGTGAGTGGCTGGTGTGAGTGTTGGTTAGTGTTGTGAGTGGCTGGTGTGAGTGTTGTGTGTGGCTGGTGTGAGTGTTGGTTAGTGTTGTGAGTGGCTGGTGTGAGTGTTGGTTAGTGTTGTGAGTGACTGGTGTGAGAGTTGGTTAGTGTTGTGAGTGACTGGTGTGAGAGTTGGTTAGTGTTGTGAGTGACTGATGTGAGTGTTCGTTAGTGTTGTGAGTGACTGGTGAGAGTGTTGGTTGTTGTTGTGAGTGGCTGGTGTGAGAGTTGGTTAGTGTTGTGAGTGGCTGGTGTGAGTGTTGTGAGTGGCTGGTGTGAGTGTTGGTTAGTGTTGTGAGTGGCTAGTGTGAGTGTTGGTTAGTGTTGTGAGTGACTGATGTGAGTGTTCGTTAGTGTTGTGAGGACTGGTAGAGTGTTGGTTGTTGTGAGTGGCTGGTGTGACAGCTGGTTAGCTGCAGGAGTGGCTGGTGAGTGTGCAGAGTGGCTGGTCAGTGTTGGCTAGTGTTGTCATGGCTAGTTGAGTGCTGGTTAGTCCAGGAGTGACTGGTGTAGTGTTCGCTAGTGTTGTGAGTGGCTGGTGGAGAGTTGGTTAGTGTTGTGAGTGGCTGGGGAGGTGGAGTGGCTGGGTGAGTTTGGTCTGTGAGGCGTGTCCACCTACACCACCACTGCTCCACCTACACCACCACTGCTCCACCTACACCACCACTGCTCCACCTACACCACCACTGCTCCACCTACACCACCACTGCTCCACCTACACCACCACTGCTCCACCTACACCACCACTAGCCACCTACACGCACCACTGCACCACCTTCACTCACACTGCCACCACACCACCACTGCTCCACCTCACCACCACTGCTCCCCTGCACCACCATGCTCCACCTGCACCCACTGCACTACACCACACTGCTCAGCCTACACCACCACTGCTGCGCAGCCTAGCAGCAGCACGCTCGCACCGACACGCAGCAGCACGCAGCGCAGCAGCAGCGCAGCAGCGGCAGCAGCAGCGCAGCGGCAGCAGCCAGCGCGAGCAGCGGCAGCAGCGCAGCAGCAGCAGCAGCAGCAGCAGCAGCAGCAGCAGCAGCAGCAGCAGCAGCAGCAGCAGCAGCAGCAGCAGCAGCAGCAGCAGCAGCAGCAGCAGCAGCAGCAGCAGCAGCAGCAGCAGCAGCAGCAGCAGCAGCAGCAGCAGCGGCAGCAGCAGCAGCAGCAGCAGCAGCAGCAGCAGCAGCAGCAGCAGCAGCAGCAGCAGCGCAGCAGCAGCGCAGCAGCAGCAGCAGCAGCAGCAGCGGCAGCAGCAGCAGCAGCAGCAGCAGCAGCAGCAAGCAGGCAGCAGCAGCAGCAGCAGCAGCAGCAGCAGCAGCAGAGCAGCAGCAGCAGGCAGCAGCAGCAGCAGCAGCGGCAGCAGCAGCAGCAGCACGGCAGCACGCAGCAGCAGCAGCAGGCAGCGAGCAGCAGCAGCAGCAGCAGCAGCGCAACAGCAGCAGCAGCAGCAGCGGCAGCAGCAGCAGCGAGCAGCAGCAGCAGCAGCAGCAGCAGCAGCAGCAGCAGCAGCAGCGGCAGCAGCAGCAGCAGCAGCAGCGCAGCAGCAGCGCAGCAGCAGCAGCAGCAGGCAGCAGCAGCAGCAGCAGCAGCAGCAGCGGCAGCAGCAGCAGCAGCAGCAGCAGCAGCAGGCAGCGCAGCAGCAGGCAGCAGCAGCGAGCAGCAGCAGCAGCAGCAGCGGCAGCAGCAGCAGCAGAGCAGCAGCGGCAGCAGCAGCAGCAGCAGCGCAGCAGCAGCGAGCAGCAGCAGCGCAGCAGCAGCAGCAGCAGCAGCAGCAGCAGCAGCAGCAGCAGCAGCAGCAGCAGCGGCAGCAGCGCAGCAGCGGCAGCAGCAGCAGCAGCGCAGCAGCAGCAGCAGCAGCAGCAGCAGCAGCAGCGGCGCAGCAGCAGCAGCAGCAGCAGCAGGCAGCAGCAG
Source organism: Cherax destructor (assembly GCA_009830355.1). Taxonomy (NCBI): domain Eukaryota; kingdom Metazoa; phylum Arthropoda; class Malacostraca; order Decapoda; family Parastacidae; genus Cherax; species Cherax destructor. The sequence continues at coordinate 28,243 of WNWK01002840.1, forward strand.
CAGCAGCAGCAGCAGCAGCAGCAGGCAGCAGCAGCAGGCAGCAGCAGCAGCAGCGCAGCAGCAGCAGCAGCAGCAGCAGCAGCAGCAGCAGCAGCAGCAGCAGCAGCAGCAGCAGCAGCGAGCAGCGCAGCGCAGCGGCAGCAGACAGCACGGCAGCAGCAGCAGGCAGCAGCAGCAGCAGCAGGCAGCAGCAGCAGCAGCAGCAGCAGCAGCAGCAGCAGCAGCAGCAGCAGCAGCAGCAGCAGCAGCAGCAGCAGCGCAGCAGCAGAGCAGCAGCAGCACAGCAGCAGCAGCAGCAGCAGCGGCAGCAGCAGCAGCAGCAGCAGCAGCAGCAGCAGCAGCAAGGCAGCAGCGAGGGAGCAGCAGCAGCAGCAGCAGCAGCAGCAGCAGCAGCAGCAGCAGCAGACAGGCAGCAGCAGCAGCGCGGCAGCAAGGCGGCAGCAGCAGCAGCGAGCGAGCAGCAGCAGCAGCAGCAGCAGCAGCAGCAGCAGCAGCAGCAGCAGCAGCAGCAGCAGCAGCAGCAGCAGCAGCAGCAGCAGCAGCAGCAGCAGCAGCAGCAGCAGCAGCAGCAGCAGCAGCGCAGCAGCAGCAGCAGCAGCAGCAGCAGCAGCAGCAGCAGCAGCAGCAGCAGCAGCAGCAGCAGCAGCAGCAGCGCAGCAGCGAGCAGCAGCGCAGCAGCAGCAGCGAGCAGCAGCAGCAGGCAGCAGCAGCAGCAGCAGCAGCGGCAGCAGCAGCAGCAGAGCAGCAGCAGCAGCAGCACAGCAGCAGCAGCAGCAGCAGCGCAGCGAGCAGCAGCGCAGCAGCAGCAGGCAGCAGCAGCAGCAGCGCAGCAGCAGCAGCAGCAGCAGCAGCAGCAGCAGCGAGCAGCAGCAGCAGCAGCAGCAGCAGCAGCAGCAGCAGCAGCGCAGCAGCAGCAGCGCAGCGGCAGCAGCAGCAGCGGCAGAGCAGCAGCGCAGCAGCGAGCAGCAGCGGCACAGCGCAGCAGCAGGCGCAGCGCAGCGCACGCCAGCAGCAGCAGCCAGCGCGAGCAGCGAGCACAGCGCGCAGCGCACAGCGAGCACACAGCACAGCACACACAGCACGCGCACAGCACAGCGGCAGCAGCGTGCGTAGCACAGTAGCGTCACATGCGCAGCGTCAGCGTCAGCCGCTGCGCATCTTCAGCGGCAGCACGCGCAGCTACTGCCACGCCACGCATCATCATCTCCACCTCTCATCTCTCACTCCTCTCATCACCCTCCTACGCCCTCCTTCTCTACTCTGACATACCTCCCCACTCTACCCTCTCATCTACTCCACTCCCCTCACTCTACCCTCTCATCTACTCCACTCCCCTCACTCTACCCTCTCATCTACTCCCCTCCCTTCACTCTACCCTCTCATCTACTCCCTCCCTCACGCTACCCTCTCATCTACTCCACTTCCCTCACTCTACCCTCTCATCTCTCCCTCCCCCTCACTCTACCCTCTCATCTACTCCCTCCCCTCACTCCCCTCTCATCTACTCCCTCCCTTCACTCTACCCTCTCATCTACTCCCTCCCTACCCTCTCACTCTCCCTCCTCACTCTCTCCACTCTCCCCTCCTCTCCCTCTCATCTCCTCCCCTCACTCTCCCTCTCATCTACTCCCTCCTTCACTCTACCCTCTCATCTACTCCCTCCCCTTCACTCTACCCTCTCATCTACTCCCTCCCCTCACTCTCCCTTCTTCATCTACTCCACTCCCTCACTCTACCCTCTCATCTACTCCCTCCCTCACTCTACCCTCTCATCTACTCCCCTCCCTTCACTCTACCCTCTCATCTACTCCCCTCCCTTCACTCTACCCTCTCATCTACTCCCTCCCTCACTCTACCCTCTCATCTACTCCCTCCCTTCACTCTACCCTCTCATCTACTCCCCTCCCTTCCTCTACCCTCTCATCTACTCCCTCCCTCACTCTCACCCTCTCATCTACTCCCCCCTCACTCTACCCTCTCATCTACTCCCTCCCTCACTCTACCCTCTCATCTACTCCCTCCCTCACTCTACCCTCTCATCTACTCCCTCCTTCCTCTACCCTCTCATCTACCCTCCCCCTCTCCCTCTCATCTACCCCTCCCTCATCTACCTCTCATCTCCCCCTCCCTCCTCTACCCTCTCATCACTCCCTCCTCACTCTACCTCTCATCTACTCCTCCCTTCACTCTACCCTCATCTGCCCCCTCCTCCTCCCCTCATCCCCCTCCTCCTACCCTCTCATCTACTCCCCCCTACTCTACCCTCTCATCTGCTCCCCCCCCTCACTCTACCTCTCATCTACTCCCTCCTCACTCTACCCTCTCATCTACTCCCCTCCCCTCACTCTACCCTTCATCACTCCCTCCCCTCCTCTACCCTCTCATCTACTCCCCCCTTCACTCTACCCTCTCATCTATCCCCTCCCTTCACTCTACCCTTCCCTCTACTCCCCTCCCCTTCCCCTCTACCCTCTCATCTACTCCCTCCCTTCCCCCCCTACCCTCTCATCTACTCCCTCCCCTCCTCTACCCTCTCATCTACTCCCCCCCCTTACCCCTACCCTCCCACTCACTCCTTCTCCCTCCTCCTTACCCTCTCATCTACTCCTCCCCTCACTCTACCCTCTCATCTACTCCCCTCCCTTCACTCTACCCTCTCATCTACTCCCCTCCCTTCACTCTACCCTCTCATCTGCTCCCTTCCCCTCACTCTACCTCTGCACATCTCTCCCACATTCATTCTACTTTCAACATCTTTCAACCTTTCCAGTATTTCCCTAGCGGGCGTGTCTACCTTTCTCTTCTCTATACTCCATCCCACTCACTACTTTCTCCCCTCCCCTCCCACTCACTACTCTCTCCCCTCCCATCCCACTCACTATTCTCTCCCCTCCCATCCCACTCACTATTCTCTCCCCTCCCATCCCACTCTTCCACACTGTGACTCTACATTGAATACCAAATATTACCTTCTAATACAGAGAGGACAGTATTAGTGAGGATGTGTATTATCATACACTGTACCATACATGAAGGAGAGTGTATTATCATACACTGTAACATACATGAAGGAGAGTGTGTATTATCATACACTGTAACATACATGAAGGAGAGTGTGTATTATTATACACTGTAACATACATGAAGGAGAGTGTGTATTATCATACACTGTACCATACATGAAGGAGAGTGTGTATTATTATACACTGTAACATACATGAAGGAGGATGTGTATTATCATACACTGTACCATACATGAAGGAGGATGTGTATTATTATACACTGTAACATACATGAAGGAGGATGTGTATTATCATACACTGTACCATACATGAAGGAGAGTGCAGCAGCAGCAGCAGCAGCAGCAGCAGCAGCAGCAGCAGCAGCAGCAGAGCAGCAGCAGCAGCACACATCATCATCATCATCATCATCACTCTGCTGTCAACCTCAGCTGCCAAGACATACTGTCATGACGGTGAGTGAGATACTTTAGTCACCCCTCTACCCTCTCATCTACTCCACTCCCCTCACTCTACCCTCTCATCTACTCCCTCCCCCTCACCCTCCATCTACTCCCTCCTCTCCCCTTCCCTCTCTCCCTCCCTCCTCTACCCTCTCATCTTCCCCCCCTCACTCTACCTCTCATCTCTCCCTCCCCTCTCCCTCTCATCTACTCCACTCCCCTCACTCTACCCTCTCATCTACTCCCCTCCCTTCACTCTACCCTCTCATCTACTCCCCTCCCCTCACTCTACCCTCTCATCTACTCCACTCCCCTCACTCTACCCTCTCATCTACTCCCTCCCTCACTCTACCCTCTCATCTACTCCTCCCTCACTCTACCCTTCATCTACCCCTCCTCACTCTACCCTCTCATCTACTCCCTCCTCACCCTCTCATCTACCCTCCTCACTCTACCCTCTCATCTACTCCTCCCTCACTCTACCCTCTCATCTACTCCTCCCTCACTCTACCCTCTCATCTACTCCCTCCCTCCTCTACCCTCTATCTACCCTCCCTCACTCTACCCTCTCATCTACTCCTCCTCCTCTACCTCTCATCTACTCCTCCTTCACTCTACCCTCTCATCTCTCCCCCTCCTCTACCCTTCATCTACTCCCTCCCTTCACTCTACCCTCTCATCTCCCCCCTCCTCTACCCTCTCATCTACTCCCTCCTACTCTACCTCTCATCTCCCTCCCTCACTCTACCCTCTCATCTACTCCCTCTCACTCTACCTCTCATCTACTCCCTCCTCACTTACCCTCTCATCTACTCCCTCCCTCACTCTACCCTCTCATCTACTCCCTCCCTCACTCTACCCTCTCATCTCCCTCCCCTCACTCTACCCTCTCATCTCCCCCTCCTCTACCCTCTCATCTACTCCCTCCCTCCTCTCCCTCTCATCTCCTCCCTCCTTCCCTCTCATCTACTCCCTCCCTCACTCTACCCTCTCATCTACTCCCTCCTCCTCTACCCTCTCATCTCTCCTCCCTCCTCTACCCCCTCTACCCCTCCATCTACTCCTCCCTCCTCTACCCTCTCATCTCTCCCTCCTCCTTACCCTCTCATCTCTCCCTCCTCCTCACCTCTCATCTACTCCCTCCCCTCACTCTCCCTCTCTCTACTCCCCTCCTCTCACTCTCACTCCCTCTCATCTCCCCTCCCTCCCTCACTCTACCTCTCACTACCCTCCTCACTCTACCTCTCATCTCTCCTCCCTCCTCTACCCTCTCATCTACTCCTCCTCCACCCCTCACTCTCCCCTCCTCATCATACTCTCCCTCCCCTCAACTTTACCCTCTCATCTACTCCCTCCCTCACTCTACCCTCTCATCTACTCCCTCCCTCACTCTACCCTCTCATCTACCCCCCCTCACTCTACCCTCTCATCTACTCCCTCCCTCACTCACCCTCTCATCTACTCCTCCTCACTCTACCCTCTCATCTACTCCCTCCTCCTCTACCCTCTCATCTACTCCCTCCCTACCCTCTCATCTACTCCCTCCCTCCCTACCCTCTCATCTACTCCCTCCCCTCACTCTACCCTCTCATCTACTCCCTCCCTCACTCTACCCTCTCATCTACTCCCTCCCTCACTCTACCCTCTCATCTACTCCCTCCCTCACTCTACCCTCTCATCTACTCCCTCCCTCACTCTACCCTCTCATCTACTCCCTCCCTCCTCTACCCTCTCATCTACTCCCTCCCTCTTCCCTCTCATCTACTCCCTCCCTCACTCTACCCTCTCATCTACTCCTCCTCACTCTACCCTCTCATCTCTCCCTCCCCTCACTCTACCCTCTCATCTACTCCCCTCCCTCACTCTCCCTCCTCATCTCTCCTCCCTCCCCTCACTCTACCCTCTCATCTACTCCCTCCTCACTCTACCCTCTCATCTACTCCCTCCTCACTTACCCTCTCATCTACTCCCTCCCTTCACTCTACCCTCTCATCTACTCCCCCTCACTCTACCCTCTCATCTACTCCCCCCTCCCCTTCATCTACCCCTCATCTACCTCCCTACCCTTCACTCTACCTCTCATCTACTCCCCTCCCCTCACTCTACCCTCTCATCTACTCCCCTCCTCTCACTCTACCCTCTCATCTACTCCCTCCCTCACTCTACCCTCTCATCTGCTCCCCTCCCCTCACTCTACCCTCTCATCTACTCACATCTTCCCTTCACATTCCTAGCGGGCGTGTCTACCTTCTCTCCTTACTCCACCCCTCACTATCCCTCCCCACTCCTACTCTCTCCTCCTCATCCACTCCTATCTCTCCCTCCCATCCCACCACTTATCTCTCTTCCCTCCCATCCCACTCTTCCACACATTACATTGAACCAATATCTTCAATACCAGTATCTAGGAGGATGTTATTATCATACACTGTACCATACATGAAGAGTGTATTATCATACACTGTACATACATGAAGGAGTGTGTTATCATACACTTAACATCATGAAGAGATGTGTATTATCATCACTGTACATACATGAAGGAGAGTGTGTATTATCATACATTTACCATACATGAAGAGATGTGTATTATACACTGTAACATACATGAAGGAGGATGTGTATTATCATACACTGTACCATACATGAAGGAGGATGTGTATTATTATACACTGTAACATACATGAAGGAGGATGTGTATTATCATACACTGTACCATACATGAAGGAGAGTGTATTATCATACACTGTAACATACATGAAGGAGAGTGTGTATTATCATACACTGTACCATACATGAAGGAGAGTGTGTATTATTATACACTGTAACATACATGAAGGAGGATGTGTATTATCATACACTGTACCATACATGAAGGAGGATGTGTATTATCATACACTGTAACATACATGAAGGAGGATGTGTATTATCATACACTGTAACATACATGAAGGAGATGTGTATTATTATACACTGTAACATACATGAAGGAGGATGTGTATTATCATACTGTACATACATGAAGGAGGAGTGTATTATCATACACTGTAACATACATGAAGGAGGATGTGTATTATCATACACTGTAACATACATGAAGGAGAGTGTATTATCATACACTGTAACATACTGAAGGAGGATGTGTATTATCATACACTGTAACATACTGAAGGAGGTGTATATCATACACTGTAACATACATGAAGGAGGATGTGTATTATCATACACTGTAACATACCTGAAGGAGGATGTGTATTATCATACACTGTAACATACCTGAAGGAGGATGTGTATTATCATACACTGTAACATACCTGAAGGAGGATGTGTATTATCATACACTGTAACATACCTGAAGGAGGATGTGCAGGTTTGCACACCTGCTTGGTGATACCTGGGGCCGGGGCTGGAGGACAACCTCCACTACCTCCTACGGTGAACAAACCACACTGGTTTACCTGGAGTTTACCTGGAGAGAGTTCCGAGGGTCAACGCCCCCGCGGCCCGGTCTGTGACCAGGCCTCATGGTGGATCAGGGCCTGATCAACCAGGCTGTTACTGCAGGCCGCACACAGTCCAACGTACGAACCACAGCCTGGCTGGTCAGGTACCGACTTTAGGTGCCTGTCCAGTGCCTGCTTGAAGACAGCCAGGGGTCTATTGGTAATCCCCCTTATGTATTCTGGGAGGCAGTTGAACAGTCTTGGGCCCCTGACACTTATTGTGTTGTCACTCAACGTGCTAGTGGCACCCCTGCTCTTCATTGGTGGGATGTTGCATCGTCTGCCGAGTCTTTTGCTTTCGTAGGGAGTGACTCTCGTGTGCAAGTTTGGTACTAATCCCTCTAGGATTTTCCAAGTGTATATAATAATGTATCTCTCCCGCCTGCGTTCCAGGGAGTACAGGCTTAGGAACTTCAAGCGTTCCCAGTTTAACGCTTAATAACGCTTTAACGGTTTAACGCTTCGTAAAATGCAATGGGGAAGTGGAACAGAATTCTTCCTCCGTAAGCCATGCGTGTCGTAAGAGGCGACTAAAATGCCGGGAGTAAGGGGCTAGTAACCCCTTCTCCTGTATACATTTTTTAAATTTAAAAAAGGAAAAAACTCTCGTTTTTGTTTTTAGGTCGCCCAGCCTCGGTGGGAGACGTCCGGTGCGTTGAAAAAATATAATTGTTAAAGTGCGAGACGTGGCAGACGCCACAAAATGGTTGTTAGAGTGCGAGACGTGGCAGACGCCACAAAATGGTTGTTAGAGTGCGAGACGTGGCAGACGCCACAAAATGGTTGTTAGAGTGCGAGACGTGGCAGACGCCACAAAATGGTTGTTAGAGTGCGAGACGTGGCAGACGCCACAAAATGGCTGTTAGAGTGCGAGACGTGGTAGACGCCACAAAATGGCTGTTAGAGCGAGACGTGGCAGACGCCACAAAATGGTTGTTAGAGTGCGAGACGTGGCAGACGCCACAAAATGGTTGTTAGAGTGCGAGACTTGGCAGACGCCACAAAACATTAAAGGCCTAACTGATTTCTCGAGGCAACTTGTTTGTAGACGTGACTGTTGTCTTGAAGCCCTAAACCAGTATGGGTCAGTCAAGGTAGAGGGCAGTGCAGGATCGTTCCTCCGTCCGGTAATGGCGGTCTGCTCTCTGACCAGTTACACTATTGTGAACCAGGGGGAGGGGCGCACTAAACCGGCAGGGGTATGAAGCGCCTGGGAGAATAGAAAGCAATGAGGTATGATCCAAGGAATTGGAGGAAAAGTCTAATTCCCTGGATCAAGAGCACCCCACTGGCATCAATGAAACTTAGTTTGAGAGGATTAAAAGAAGAAGAAGACGAAGACGAAGACGAAGAAGAAGAAGAAGAAGAAGAAGACGAAGAAGAAGAAGAAGAAGACGAAGAAGAAGAAGAAGAAGAAGTAGAAGAAGAAGAAGAAGACGAAGAAGAAGAAGAAGACGAAGAAGAAGAAGACGAAGAAGAAGTAGAAGACGAAGAAGAAGAAGAAGAAGAAGAAGAAGAAGAAGAAGAAGAAGAAGAAAAGAAGAAGAAGAAGAAGAAGAAGAAGAAGAAGAAGAAGAAGACGAAGAAGAAGAAGAAGAAGACGAAGAAGAAGAAGAAGACGAAGAAGAAGACGAAGAAGAAGACGAAGAAGAAGAAGTAGAAGACGAAGAAGAAGAAGACGAAGAAGAAGCAGACGAAGAAGAAGACGACGAAGAAGAAGAAGACGAAGAAGAACAAGAAGAAGACGAAGAAGAAGGCGACGAAGAAGAAGACGAAGAAGAAGAAGAAGAAGAAGACGAAGAAGAAGAAGAAGAAGAAGAAGAAGAAGACGACGAAGAAGAAGAAGAAGAAGACGAAGAAGACGACGAAGAAGAAGAAGAAGAAGACGAAGAAGAAGAAGAAGACGAAGAAGACGACGAAGAAGAAGAAGAAGAAGAAAGAAGAAGAAGACGAAGAAGAAGAAGACGAAGAAGACGAAGAAGAAGACGACGAAGAAGAAGAAGAAGAAGACCAAGACGACGAAGAAGAAGACGACGAAGAAGAAGAAGAAGAAGAAGAAGACGAAGAAGAAGAAGAAGAAGACGAAGAAGAAGAAGAAGAAGACGACGAAGAAGAAGAAGAAGAAGAAGAAGAAGAAGAAGACGACGAAGAAGAAGAAGAAGAAGAAGAAGAAGACGAAGAAGAAGAAGAAGACGAAGAAGAAGACGAAGAAGACGAAGAACAAGAAGAAGAAGAAGAAGAAGACCAAGACGACGAAGAAGAAGACAACGAAGAAGAAGACGACGAAGAAGAAGACAACGAAGAAGAAGAAGAAGAAGAAGAAGAAGAAGAAGAAGAAGAAGAAGAAGAAGAAGAAGAAGAAGAAGAAGAAGAAGAAGACAACGAAGAAGAAGAAGAAGAAGACAAGAAGAAGAAGAAGACGAAGAAAAAGAAGAAAACGAAGAAAAAGAAGAAGACGAAGACGACGAAGAAGAAAAAGAAGACGAAAAAAAAGACGAAGAAGAAAAAGAAGACGAAGAAGAAAAAGAAGACGAAAATGAAGACGAAGAAGACGAAGAAGAAGAAGGAGAAGACGAAGAAGAAAAAGACGAAGAAGAAGAAGAAGACGAAGAAGAAAAAGACGAAGAAGAAGACGAAGAAGAAGACGAAGAAGAAGACGAAGAAGACGATGAAGACGACGAACAAGACGATGAAGAAGACGACGAAGAAGACGAAAAAGAAGACGAAGACGAAGACGATGAAGAAGACGAAGAAGACGAAGAAGACGACGAAGAAGACGAAGAAGACGATGAAGAAGACGAAGAAGAAGACGACGAAGAAGAAGACGAAGACGATGAAGAAGACGACGAAGAAGACGATGAAGAAGACGAAGAAGAAGATTATTGTTATATTTCACCGCAGAAGCGGCTAGTTTATTGTTGCTGCCACATCCAAGTTTGTGGCGCCATGTGGATACACCAGCGAGGTTCCAGGAGCTAGACCACACAACAGTGAAGGAGGATACAGCAGTGATTGAGGACACAGCAGTGAGGGAGGATACAGCAGTGAGGGAGGATACAGCAGTGATTGAGGACACAGCAGTGAGGGAGGACACAGCAGTGATTGAGGACACAGCAGTGAGGGAGGACACAGCAGTGATTGAGGACACAGCAGTGAGGGAGGATACAGCAGTGATTGAGGACACAGCAGTGAGGGAGGACACAGCAGTGAGGGAGGACACAGCAGTGAGGGAGGACACAGCAGTGATTGAGGACACAGCAGTGAGGGAGGACACAGCAGTGATTGAGGACACAGCAGTGAGGGAGGACACAGCAGTGAGGGAGGACACAGCAAGACGTCTCAGAGCGTCAGAGGTCCGTGGTTCGATCCCCGGTACGGGTGGAAACATTAAGTCGTGTTTCCTTAAGACACCTGTCCATGTTCACCTAGCAGTAAAATATGTACCTGGGTGTTAGTGGACTGGGTGGGTCGCATCCTGGGCACAAAATTGACCTAATTTGCGGGAAATGCTCAGCATAACAAGGGGCTTTCTATATAGTAGTATGTCAGTGATGTCAGATAAACCTATATATCTTGTACATGTACTTGTAGGAATAAAGATTATTATTATTATTATTATTAATAAAGATTATTATTATTATTACTATTATCTGCAGGCATCTGAGGGTAAATTATCTGAGGAGAGAGACATTGTGAGACAAGTAACATTGTGTGTTGACTCCAGGTTGTAAGACTCGTCTTCTGCCTTCTCTGTTTCCCTCCCCTATTCTCCTAGCCTACACCACCTGCACTAACTTCCCTCATGCACCTACCCTCCTTCCCTCTCCTGAACATACCCCTCCCCTCCACCTCTTCTTCACTCCTGCACCTACCTCCCTCTTCCGTCATACACCTCCCTCTCCCCTAAATCCACTCTCATCCGGTCCCTCCCCCTCCTCTCTTACCCCTTTCCTCCTTACCCCCTTCTTAAAGTGTCAAGATGAAACCAGAGTGAAACCAGAAGAGAAACCAAACACACACAAACTTATGGCTTATTATCCCTCAGGGGTTAAGCTGCCTCCACCTGTCCCACAAGACCACAGGTGCCTCTAAGTGCTCGATAACGGGGTCAATTACACATCTCTAGTGCCTCATTAAGGCTGGCACTGTATACTTTGACTGCTGAACCCACCAAGGAACAACCAATAAGCGATCTTTTACTGCGAGTCTTGTTCTTGCCCAAGCACTCTCTCCTCTCATTACCTGACAATATCTATTTCTGAAAGAGGGTTAATGCCTTGTTCTTCATCCCTCTCTCTCTCTCTCTCTCTCTCTCTCTCTCTCTCTCTCTCTCTCTCTCTCTCTCTCTCTCCAGAAAAACTTTAATCGAGAAATTAATTTTTTTGGTATTTCAAATATATGTTACATAATTTTTTTTAAATTATAATTACAAAAAAATCAAAATAAACAATTCGTGATTTTGAAAAAATTATGCTTTAGAGAAGACACTCATTACCAACACTTAACACTAAAATAATTATCCTAAGTCAAACAATTACTATTAAGCGTCAATAATTTGTGAGTAAAAAAAAAAAAAATATATATATATATAACAGCAGGTGGTGTGGGTGGTACAGCAGTAACAGCAGGTGGTGTCGGCGGTACAGCAGTTACAGCAGGTGGTGTGGGTGGTACAGCGGTAACAGCAGGTGGTGTCGGCGGTACAGCAGTAACAGCAGGTGTGGGTGGTACAGCAGTAACAGCAGGTGTGGGTGGTACAGCAGTAACAGCAGGTGTGGGTGGTACAGCAGTAACAGCAGGTGGTATGGGCGGTACAGCAGTAACAGCAGGTGTGGGTGGTACAGCAGTAACAGCAGGTGGTATGGGCGGTACAGCAGTAACAGCACGTGGTGTAGGTGATACAGCAGTAACAGCAGGTGGTGTGAACGGTACAGCAGTAACAGCAGGTGGTGTGAACGGTACAGCAGTAACAGCAGGTGATGGACAGTACAACAGTAACAGCAGGTGGTGTGAACGGTACAGCAGTAACAGCAGGTGGTATGGGTGGTACAGCAGTAACAGCAGGTGGAATGGGTGGTACAGCAGTAACAGCAGGTAGTGTGGGTGGTACAGCAGTAACAGCAGGTGATGGACAGTACAGCAGTAACATCAGGTGGTGTAGGTGATACAGCAGTAACAGCAGGTGGTGTGGGTGGTACAGCAGTAACAGCAGGTGATGGACGGTACAGCAGTAACAGCAGGTGGTGTAGGTGATACAGCAGTAACAGTAGGTGGTGTGGACGGTACAGCAGTAACAGCAGGTGGTGTAGGTGATACAGCAGTAACAGCAGGTGGTGTGGGTGGTACAGCAGTAACAGCAGGTGATGGACGGTACAGCAGTAACAGCACGTGTAGGTGATACAGCAGGTGGTGTGGACGGTACAGCAGTAACAGCAGGTGGTGTGGACGGTACAGCAGTAACAGTAGGTGGTACAGCAGTAACAGCACGTGTAGGTGATACAGCAGGTGGTGTGGACGGTACAGCAGTAACAGCAGGTGGTGTGGACGGTACAGCAGTAACAGCACGTGTAGGTGATACAGCAGGTGGTACAGCAGTAACAGCACGTGTAGGTGATACAGCAGGTGGTGTGGACGGTACAGCAGTAACAGCAGGTGTGGACGGTACAGCAGTAACAGCATGTGTAGGTGATACAGCAGGTGGTGTGGACGGTACAGCAGTAACAGCAGGTGGTGTGGACGGTACAGCAGTAACAGCAGGTGGTGTGGACGGTACAGCAGTAACAGTAGGTGGTACAGCAGTAACAGCATGTGTAGGTGATACAGCAGGTGGTGTGGACGGTACAGCAGTAACAGCAGGTGGTGTGGACGGTACAGCAGTAACAGCAGGTGGTACAGCAGTAACAGCAGGTGGTACAGCAGTAACAGCAGGTGGTACAGCAGTAACAGCACGTGTAGGTGATACAGCAGGTGGTGTGGACGGTACAGCAGTAACAGCAGGTGGTACAGCATTAACAGCAGGTGGTACAGCAGTAACAGCAGGTGGTACAGCAGTAACAGCAGATGGTACAGCAGTAACAGCAGGTGGTACAGCAGTAACAGCACGTGTAGGTGATACAGCAGGTGGTGTGGACGGTACAGCAGTAACAGCAGGTGGTACAGCAGTAACAGCAGGTGGTACAGCAGTAACAGCACGTGTAGGTGATACAGCAGGTGGTGTGGACGGTACAGCAGTAACAGCAGCAATGACAACACAGCCTTGTAGGTCAAAACTCTTAATAACAAATTAAGCGTGTAAATTTACCCTTCATGGTAGGACTGGCAGCTTCCTGGAACACAGGTCGAGGTGGGCGGGGGAGGGACGGGTAGGACAAGTGGGGAGGGAGTTAATATAGGGTTGAGGGAGGAAGAGGAAGGGTTGAAGGGGTGGCAGGAAGTGAAGGGGAAGTAGTATTAAGTGGGTGAGGAAGGGAGGGAGAGGCGGAGAGTACCTTTAAAAGTTCTCTGACTTTACAACAACAACAAGGACAGAAACCGAGAGTTATCAGCTCCCACCACAACTATTCTTTTATAATCTTCTTGTAATGAAGTTATGGTGTTGTGGGTTCAATGGGGGAGTGTGAAGGGTCGACTGATAGACGTTCTTGCTCTAGATGTTGTTTATGTACTGAAATCTTGGTCAGCCAAGCCGAGGTTCTACTTGTACTGGCTCCAGTTCTCAAGTGAACTACTCCCTCCTAGATGTGTGAATATGAGAGGGTGAGGGTACACAACTTGTACCAGCCGTCATACTGGTTCTTACCTTGTTATAATACATGGTCTATACATAATTATGACGTTATTGACAATCTTGCTACCACTACTGTAGTATGTTAAGCTGTTGTAACTGCTGTAGAGGTTCACGTTATTTATGCAGCTTCCAGAGGTGTTATTGCGACAGCTGGAATTAAGGTTACATTTCCAGCCTCCAGTAGTGTTATCACGATTGCTTTAGTTTAATTACATTTGCACCTATCTATTGGATCACTGAAATATTTCAGTTACTTATTTTCTTGAAGGTGGGGTTTGCAGGAAGCCTTAGATGGCACTGCATGGCACTCTCCCGTAGCTCGGTTGGTAGTGCACTCAACTCACACATTGAGGTTCGTGGTTCGATCCCCGGTACGGGTGAAAACATTGAGGCGTCTTTCCTAAAGATACCTGCTCTCCATGTTCTCCTAGCAGCAAGTAGGTACCTGAGTGTTAGTCGACTGGTGTGGATCGCATCCTGGGGACAAAACCTAAATTCCCTGAAATGCTCTGCATAAGAAGGGGCTTTCTATACAGTATGTCAATGATGTCTGCTATGGTCTGTATAAGTTGTATAGCTTGTTATAACACCAACACAGGTGATACTCACACCTAACACCAACCTGCCAGTTCTGGTCTCACATATCTTCTCATCCTACTAGTAACTAGAACATCCAACCCAGTTCCCAAGGCACATAGTAACCCGACCTCTGCTGGAATGAAGCCTTTGAAGGTGCCGAGGCTCCTGAACCCTGAGTGCTGTGCTTCACGACATCCTCTTCTCCCTACTGAAGTCTCCAGTCTCAGGCTGACACATCACAGCACCCCATCATGTGTGATACTGTGACATATCTAGCTTTTATTACTATAATGTAACTATTATATAGGTTAGGGTAGTAGCACACAGTAGGTGTAAGTATAATGTAACTATCATATAGACTAAGCGAGTAACATCAGAATGATGATCCACTCAACCTTGATAAAAAAAATTCCGACATACTGATGTGAATGTGAAGGTACCATGAAGGAATGTGCGCAGCCATAACTAAGATAGTGAGAATACAGAAGGTAGGTTCATAACTAGGATAGTGAGAATACAGAAGGTAGGTTCATAACTAGGATGGTGAGAATACAGAAGGTAGGTTCATAACTAGGATGGTGAGAATACAGAAGGTAGGTTCATAACTAGGATAGTGAGAATACAGAAGGTAGGTTCATAACTAGGATGGTGAGAATACAGAAGGTAGGTTCATAACTAGGAGAGTGAGAATACAGAAGGTAGGTTCATAACTAGGATAGTGAGAATACAGAAGGTAGGTATGAGAAGCATTCTGGGTTACTGGGAAAGCTCTCTTATGAGCTCCTAGTATGATGGTATACTAGACGTAATTTACTTTAAACACTACGTAACACTAGTACTAACATATAACACAAAAATATCTTGTGATGGGTATGACACGTCTCACACCTAGACACATGCAACACCTAGACACATGTGCTACACCTAGACACATGCAACACCTAGACACATGCAACACCTAGACACATGTGCTACACCTAGACACATGCAACACCTAGACACATGTGCTACACCTAGACACATGTGCAACACCTAGACACATGTGCTACACCTAGACACATGTGCTACACCTAGACACATGCTCAACACCTAGACACATACGCAACACCTAGACACATGTGCAACACCTAGACACATGTGCTACACCTAGACACATGCGCAACACCTAGACACATACGCAACACCTAGACACATGTGCAACACCTAGACACATGTGCTACACCTAGACACATGCAACACCTAGACACATGTGCTACACCTAGACACATGTGCAACACCTAGACACATGTGCTAACACCTAGACACATGGCAACACCTAGACACATACCAACACCTAGACACATGCAACACCTAGACACATGTGCTACACCTAGACACATGCCAACACCTAGACACATACGCAACACCTAGACACATGTGCAACACCTAGACACATGCACAACACCTAGACACATACGCAACACCTAGACACATGTGCAACACCTAGACACGTGCTACACCTAGACACATGCGCAACACCTAGATACATACGCAACACCTAGACACATGTGCTACACCTAGACACATGCGCAACACCTAGACACATACGCAACACCTAGACACATGTGCTACACCTAGACACATATGCAACACCTAGACACTTGTGCAACACCTAGACACATGTGCTACACCTAGACACATGCGCAACACCTAGACACATACGCAACACCTAGACACATGTGCAACACCTAGACACGTGCTACACCTAGACACATGTGCTACACCTAGACACATGCGCAACACCTAGACACATACGCAACACCTAGACACATGTGCAACACCTAGACACATGTGCTACACCTAGACACATGCGCAACACCTAGACACATACGCAACACCTAGACACATGTGCAACACCTAGACACATGCGCAACACCTAGACACATACGCAACACCTAGACACATGTGCAACACCTAGACACATTGCTACACCTAGACACATGCCAACACCTAGACACATACGCAACACCTAGACACATGTGCAACACCTAGACACATGCGCAACACCTAGACACATATGCAACACCTAGACACATGTGCAACACCTAGACACATGTGCAACACCTAGACACGTGCTACACCTAGACACATGTGCTACACCTAGACACATGTGCAACACCTAGACACGTGCAACACCTAGACACATGTGCAACACCTAGACACATGTGCAACACCTAGACACATGTGCAACACCTAGACACATGCGCAACACCTAGACACATGTGCAACACCTAGACACGTGCAACACCTAGACACATATGCAACACCTAGACACATGTGCAACACCTAGACACATGCGCAACACCTAGACACATGCGCAACACCTAGACACATGTGCAACACCTAGACACATACGAAACACCTAGACACATGTGCAACACCTAGAC
>WNWK01002840.1:47500-55000 GCA_009830355.1 Cherax destructor
GGTACTAAGCCCTCGAGAATTTTCCACGTGTATATAATAATGTATCTCTCCCGCCTGCGTTCTAGAGAGTACAGGTTTAGGAACTTCAAGCGTTCCCAGTAGTTGAGGTGGTTTATCGCACTTATGCGTGCCGTGAAGGTTCTCTGCACATTTTCAAGATCAGCAACTTCACCCGCCTTGAAAGGTGCCGTTAGTGTGCAGCAATATTCCAGCCTAGATAGAACAAGCGATCTGTAAAGTATCAACATGGGCTTGGCATCCCTGGTTTTGAAGGTTCTCATTATCCATCCTGTCATTTTTCTAGCAGATGCAATTGCTACTTTGTTATGGTCCTTGAAGGTGAGATCCTCTGACATGATCACTCCCAGGTCTTTGACATTAGTTTTTCGCTCTATTGTGTGGTTGTAATTAGTTTTGTGCTCCGATGAGATTTTAATGTCTTCACGTTTTCCGTATCTGAGTAATTAAAATTTCTCATCATTGAACTTCATATTGTTTTCTGCAGCCCATTTAAAGATTTGGTTTATGTCTGCTTGAAGTCTAGCCGTGTCTTCAACGGTGGACACTGTCATACAGATTCGGGTGTCATCTGCAAAGGAAGACACAGCACTGTGGCTTATATCCCTGTCAATATCTGATATGAGGATGAGGAATAGGATGGGAGCAAGTACTGTGCCTTGTGGAACAGAGCTTTTCACAGTAGCTGCCTCAGACTTTACTCTGTTGACTACTACTCTGTGTTCTACATGTTAGGAAATTATAGATCCATCTACCAACTTTTACTGTTATGCCATTATCACGCATTTTGTGTGCTATTACACCATGGTCACACTTGTAAATTCGTTTTGAAGGGAAACCAGAGTTGGGGTCACACTTGTCAAAGGCTTTTGCAAAATCTGTGTATATAACATCTGCATTCTGTTTATCTTCTAGAGCATCCAGGACGTTGTCGTAGTGGTCCAGTAGTTGGGACAGACAGGAGCGACCTGCTCTAAACCCATGCTATCCTGGGTTGTGCAATTGATGGGTATCAAGATGGGTGGCGATCTTGCTTCTTAGAACCCTTTCAAAGATTTATATGATATGGGACGTTAGCGCAATTGGTCTGTAGTTCTTTGCTATTGCTTTACTGCCCCCTTTGTGGAGCGGGGCTATGTCTGTTGTTTTTAGTAGCTGCGGGACGATCCCAGTGTCCATGCTCCCTCTCCATAAGATGGACACAGCAACAGTGTTGAAGGTGGACACAGCAGTGTTGAAGGTGGACACAGCAGTGTTGAAGGCGGACACAGCAGTGTTGAAGGTGGACACAGCAGTGTTGAAGGTGGACACAGCAGTGTTGAAGGTGGACACAGCAGTGTTGAAGGGGGACACAGCAGTGTTGAAGGTGGACACAGCAGTGTTGAAGGTGGACACAGCAGTGTTGAAGGTGGACACAGCAGTGTTGAAGGTGGACACAGCAGTGTTGAAGGTGGACACAGCAGTGTTGAAGGTGGACACAGCAGTGTTGAAGGTGGACACAGCAGTGTTGAAGGGACACAGCAGTGTTGAAGGTGGACACAGCAGTGTTGAAGGTGGACACAGCAGTGTTGAAGTGGACACAGCAGTGTTGAAGGTGGACACAGCAGTGTTGAAGGTGGACACAGCAGTGTTGAAGGTGGACACAGACAGTGTTGAAGGTGGACACAGCAGTGTTGAAGGTGGACACAGCAGTGTTGAAGGTGGACACAGCAGTGTTGAAGGTGGACACAGCAGTGTTGAAGGCGACACAGCAGTGTTGAAGGTGGACACAGCAGTGTTGAAGGTGGACACAGCAGTGTTGAAGGTGGACACAGCAGTGTTGAAAGGTGGACACAGCAGTGTTGAAGGTGGACACAGCAGTGTTGAAGGTGGACACAGCATGTTGAAGGTGGACACAGCAGTGTTGAAGGTGGACACAGCAGTGTTGAAGGTGGACACAGCAGTGTTGAAGTGGACACAGCAGTGTTGAAGGTGGACACAGCAGTGTTGAAGGTGGACACAGCAGTGTTGAAGTGGACACAGCAGTAAGTGAAAGGTGGGGACACAGCAGTGTTGAAGGTGGACACAGCAGTGTTGAAGGTGGACACAGCAGTGTTGAAGGTGGACACAGCAGTGTTGAAGGGGGACACAACAGTGCTGAAGGTGGACACAGCAGTGTTGAAGGGGGACACAGCAGTGTTGAAGGTGGACACAGCAGTGTTGAAGGTGGACACAGCAGTGTTGAAGGGGACACAGCTAGTGTTGAAGGTGGACACAGCAGTGTTGAAGGTGGACACAGCAGTGTTGAAGGGGACACAGCAGTGTTGAAGGTGGACACAGCAGTGTTGAAGGTGGACACAGCAGTGTTGAAGGGACACAGCAGTGTTGAAGGTGGACACAGCAGTGTTGAAGGGGACACAGCAGTGTTGAAGGGGACACAGCAGTGTTGAAGGTGGACACAGCAGTGTTGAAGGTGGACACAGCAGTGTTGAAGGTGGACACAGCAGTGTTGAAGGTGGACACAGCAGTGTTGAAGGTGGACACAGCAGTGTTGAAGGTGGACACAGCAGTGTTGAAGGGGACACAGCAGTGTTGAAGGTGGACACAGCAGTGTTGAAGGTGGACACAGCAGTGTTGAAGGTGGACACAGCAGTGTTGAAGGGACACAGAGTGTTGAAGGTGGACACAGCAGTGTTGAAGGTGGACACAGCAGTGTTGAAGGTGGACACAGCAGTGTTGAAGGGGACACAGCAGTGTTGAAGGTGGACACAGCAGTGTGAGTGCAATGTTGAAGGTGGACACAGCAGTGTTGAAGGTGGACACAGCAGTGTTGAAGGGGACACAGCAGTGTTGAAGGTGGACACAGCAGTGTTGAAGGTGGACACAGCAGTGTTGAAGGTGGACACAGCAGTGTTGAAGGTGGACACAGCAGTGTTGAAGGTGGACACAGCAGTGTTGAAGGTGGACACAGCAGTGTTGAAGGTGGACACAGCAGTGTTGAAGGTGGACACAGCAGTGTTGAAGGGGACACAGCAGTGTTGAAGGTGGACACAGCAGTGTTGAAGGTGGACACAGCAGTGTTGAAGGTGGACACAGCAGTGTTGAAGGTGGACACAGCAGTGTTGAAGGTGGACACAGCAGTGTTGAAGGTGGACACAGCAGTGTTGAAGGTGGACACAGCAGTGTTGAAGGTGGACACAGCAGTGTTGAAGGTGGACACAGCAGTGTTGAAGGTGGACACAGCAGTGTTGAAGGTGGACACAGCAGTGTTGAAGGTGGACACAGCAGTGTTGAAGGTGGACACAGCAGTGTTGAAGGTGGACACAGCAGTGTTGAAGGGGGACACAGCAGTGTTGAAGGTGGACACAGCAGTGTTGAAGGTGGACACAGCAGTGTTGAAGGTGGACACAGCAGTGTTGAAGGTGGACACAGCAGTGTTGAAGGTGGACACAGCAGTGTTGAAGGTGGACACAGCAGTGTTGAAGGTGGACACAGCAGTGTTGAAGGTGGACACAGCAGTGTTGAAGGTGGACACAGCAGTGTTGAAGGTGGACACAGCAGTGTTGAAGGTGGACACAGCAGTGTTGAAGGTGGACACAGCAGTGTTGAAGGTGGACACAGCAGTGTTGAAGGTGGACACAGCAGTGTTGAAGGTGGACACAGCAGTGTTGAAGGTGGACACAGCAGTGTTGAAGGTGGACACAGCAGTGTTGAAGGTGGACACAGCAGTGTTGAAGGTGGACACAGCAGTGTTGAAGGTGGACACAGCAGTGTTGAAGGTGGACACAGCAGTGTTGAAGGTGGACACAGCAGTGTTGAAGGTGGACACAGCAGTGTTGAAGGTGGACACAGCAGTGTTGAAGGTGGACACAGCAGTGTTGAAGGTGGACACAGCAGTGTTGAAGGTGGACACAGCAGTGTTGAAGGTGGACACAGCAGTGTTGAAGGTGGACACAGCAGTGTTGAAGGTGGACACAGCAGTGTTGAAGGTGGACACAGCAGTGTTGAAGGTGGACACAGCAGTGTTGAAGGTGGACACAGCAGTGTTGAAGGTGGACACAGCAGTGTTGAAGGTGGACACAGCAGTGTTGAAGGTGGACACAGCAGTGTTGAAGGTGGACACAGCAGTGTTGAAGGTGGACACAGCAGTGTTGAAGGTGGACACAGCAGTGTTGAAGGTGGACACAGCAGTGTTGAAGGTGGACACAGCAGTGTTGAAGGTGGACACAGCAGTGTTGAAGGCAGCCTCACCAAAGGAACCTGGACCCCAAAAGGCTCCTCGGGAAGAACACTTGTTGATGCCATACTTTTCAATAAATATATTAATGAACCAGCTGTGAAACATGTCAGGTGGTGAGACACTTGGGGCAGATTAAGCTTTACTGGGACAACCTGAGCTCTGTGAAGAGCTTCTGCATGTATCCTGACACATGTATTCACTTATACAAAGTTACCTTCTACAACACCTACAACACCTGCAACACCTGCCGCTAATCAACTGTGTAACTTCAAGTGGTTAGTTAGCACGTCTACACGGGGCTAATTAATTATCCATTTGAGTTAGGGGAAGAGAATGAGCTCTGGCTCTTGGGCCTGCCTTTTAACTTCCCAATGAGTGTTGTAAACCAAATTTATCAAGATAATTTCAGCTTCTGTTGTGTGCCTCTCTTATCACGTCTTCAATAATAGTCTGTTTTTGTCTAAGCCTTTAAGTACTTTGTATATCGTGAACATGTCACTGCTTGCTCTGCCTTCCTTCAGAGCAAGAAAACTTATCAAGACATACAAACAAAACAATACGGAATAATTGTGTTGTGTGTGTGTGTGTGTGTGTGTGTGTGTGTGTGTGTGTGTTAGCCATTTGTCCTAGGCACATGTCAATTAGACACTAGGCCTGTTGTATGTATGTGGTGTATGTGTGTGTAAGAAACACTTAAAATGTTTCTGCCCACGGGAATGAACGGCCTCCGTGCGTGAAGCAAGAGCTTTACCACTGGGCCACCGTGTGTGTGCGTGCGTGCGTGCACGTGCATGTGTGCACGTGCATTTGTGTACGGGAGCGCATGCGTTAATATAGCAAGGTTTTCCCAGAAATAATTTGGGTCATAGAGGGACGTGTTACATGACATTAAGACAGGACACCTGTACTACACTGCCTCCCTCTCCCCTCCATCACCTGTACTACACTGCCTCCCTCTCCCCTCCATCACCTGTACTACACTGCCTCCCTCTCCCCTCCATCACAACCATTCCCCCCCCCACACACACAAGGGGACACAGTTGGAAGTTGAAGACTCAGATGAATCACAGGGATGTTAGGAAGTATTTCTTCAGTCACAGAGTTGTCGGGAAGTGGAATAGTCTGGAGAGTGATGTAGTGGAGGCAGGATCCATACATAGCTTTAAGAAGAGGTATGATAAAGTTCATGGAGCAAGAAGAGTGACCTAGTAGCGACCAGTGAAGAGGCGGGGCCAGGAGCTGTGAATTGACCCCTGCAACCACAACTAGGTGAGTACAACTAGGTGAATAAACAGACACACACATTAATAATAATAATAATGTAGTGAAGGCTTTAAGAAGAGGTACGATAAAGCTTATTGAGCAGAAAGTGGACCTAGTAGCGATCAGCGAAGAGGCGGGGCCAGGAGCTATGAATCGACCCCTGCAACCACAATTAGGTGGGTACACACACCATTAGAGAAAGCTAGTTAAAACATCTGGGGAGAACCAACTTGTTAAATTTGTAAATGCTCTGGAAAGCACCAAGCGAAGGTTGATATAATTCATCTCTTTATGATTTTCTATCCTTGACTCAGACATCTTAATAACACTCTTTAATCTTGGTACAAGTAGGTTGTTGTTGTGTGTCTGTCGTAGCGAGTCCTCTCCCTCCCATGAATGTAAGTAAGAGTGGACTCAACAATGTATACATGTATCTAAGTAAGAGTGGACTCAACAATGTATACATGAATGTAACTAAGAGTGGACTCAACAATGTATACATGTATCTAAGTAAGAGTGGACTCAACAATGTATACTAGTATCTAAGTAAGAGTGGACTCAACAATGTATACTAGTATCTAAGTAAGAGTGGACTCAACAATGTATACTAGTATCTAAGTAAGAGTGGACTAAACAATGTATACCAGTATCTAAGTAAGAGTGGACTAAACAATGTATACCAGTATCTAAGTAAGAGTGGACTCAACAATGTATACATGTATCTAAGTAAGAGTGGACTCAACAATGTATACTAGTATCTAAGTAAGAGTGGACTAAACAATGTATACTAGTATCTAAGTAAGAGTGGACTCAACAATGTATACTAGTATCTAAGTAAGAGTGGACTCAACAATGTATACCAGTATCTAAGTAAGAGTGGACTCAACAATGTATACATGTATCTAAGTAAGAGTGGACTCAACAATGTATACTAGTATCTAAGTAAGAGTGGACTCAACAATGTATACCAGTATCTAAGTAAGAGTGGACTCAACAATGTATACATGTATCTAAGTAAGAGTGGACTCAACAATGTATACCAGTATCTATAAGAGTGGATCAACAATGTATACCAGTATCTAAGTAAGAGTGGACTCAACAATGTATACCAGTATCTAAGTAAGAGTGGACTCAACAATGTATACATGTATCTAAGTAAGAGTGGACTCAACAATATATACATGAATGTATCTTAAGAGTGGAATCAACAATCTATACATGCATCTAAGTAAGAGTGGACTCAATGTATACCAGTATCTAAGTAAGAGTGGACTCAACAATGTATACATGTATCTAAGTAAGAGTGGACTCAACAATGTATACATGTATCTAAGTAAGAGTGGACTCAACAATGTATACATGTATCTAAGTAAGAGTGGACTCAATGTATACCAGTATCTAAGTAAGAGTGGACTCAACAATGTATACATGTATCTAAGTAAGAGTGGACTCAACAATGTATACATGTATCTAAGTAAGAGTGGACTCAACAATGTATACATGTATCTAAGTAAGAGTGGACTTAACAATGTATACATGTATCTAAGTAAGAGTGGACTCAACAATGTATACATGTATCTAAGTAAGAGTGGACTCAACAATGTATACATGTATCTAAGTAAGAGTGGACTCAACAATGTATACATGTATCTAAGTAAGAGTGGACTCAACAATGTATACCCGTGTCTAAGTAAGAGTGGACTCAACAATGTATACCCGTGTCTAATTAAGAGTGGACTCAACAATGTATACCCGTGTCTAAGTAAGAGTGGACTCAACAATATATACATGAATGTATCTAAGCAGGACAAGACTTTTAACAATATATACATAAAAGTGCACGATAATATAGATAAGGATTCTTATCACTATCAACAAGGGAGAGCAAGAGTTCCTCTGGCAAAGTTTACTTATACTATGTATATCAGGTGGTGGTGTAAACTCTCTGAGGTACCTGTAGCCCAGGTGACCCCGGGCGCTGGTCACAACCAAGAGTCCGC